>APFE030712704.1:2461-26340 GCA_000404065.3 Pinus taeda
AAAAAAAAATTTAGTTAGGGTTTGAGATTTTATTTTTTAGGATTAGTTTAGATTAAAAATAAATTTTGTTTTATTTGTTTTAAAATAATTAAAAAGTCATAAAAAAATATATAAATGAAAATCAGATAAAAAATTTTCCTTAGGGTTTAGGATTAAATTTTAAATTTGGTTTTAATTTTGTCAGAAGATATAAAAAGATTTCGTGGAAAATTAAATTTTGCCAGATTCAGTGGTTTTCATGCTTTATCTTTCACGTTGAGTTTTGAATTTCTCAAGTCGAGATACGAAATCAATATCCAGTTAATGGTTTACGATTCCCGTGGTTATCCGAAGCATTCACCTTTTAAAATCTTCAGTTGCTGGATATCGTTTTGGTCATGTAATTTCACTGATGACAAATGGTTGCTGGTCACGGTTTATGTCCCTATATCATTTAACAAGCAATCACTTTAATAACAAATCTCTTAAGGCACTGGTCTGCTCACTAATCAAATCATTTTTTGAATCGTGTCTCGTGTCTCCCAACCAACTGGTCGACAGTTGGTCTTCAACATCTCACAGGGTCTACCCCCCTTAGCCGCGGGAGACAGGCTTAAACGGAGGGATCGGGGATCAGAGTGACAGCCCCCGGTCTGAGCGTTGTCGTGTCAATCTGCGCGACAACACCTCTAATTGCTCTAATCGCAACGTTCCATTCTCCAAATTGGGCACTCTATATCCTTGTCCCAAATCTTAAGGTCTTTATTAGTCTTTGCTTCATCACAGTAATGGGACAACAATCACAAGTTGTAATGAACATAAACCATGTTCTTTACCGGGTCTAAACTCAACTGGCTCCTTTTAACACTGTGGATGAAATAATAAGAGCTCCAACACCTCTTTGCAGAAGAAGTGTTTATCACTTGTGATAGCACCCGCAATGCCAAAGTCTGTAGAAGTGGAGTACCACCTCCATGCATGTTCCACCGCTCAAGGGAAGAAAAAGTCTCTCGATCTCTAATTGCATGCATGCTCCCAAATGGACCAATTCTAAGCGTATAGTTGCTCAACTGTCTCTATACCATGGCAGCCTCCTCCTCATCAGGGATTAATTTACTCAATGCAATCATATATTTTTCGTGAACTTCTGGATCTAGGTTTGGTTTTCTCCTGCTACGCCCCCCCAGGGGTTGGCGTTGAAAGCCATGATCGATGATAGTATTTAGGTGTCAAAACATATGCTAATGCATGCAATGGAACATTTAGCATTTCCCATTAGTTTTCCACCTCTTCATGAATATGATTGTACAAGGTGATATCTCTAGGCTAAACAATGTCTTTAATATGCCCCAACATGCTATCCATTTGCTCATACACCTCCCCAATTATTGGTTGATCTGAATCTGCAAACTTGATCATGTAATAAATTGGTTTGGTGATTTGCGAAACATATTTAACCTGTGACCAAAAGTACATGTCAAGAATAGTGTCGTTTGCTACATTAGCACCATCTCTATCAGTGTTAATTTCCTCCCATGAGTTAACAATCACCATATTAGTTAAAGCTTGTATCACCTTCACTAGCCGCCTAAAGGTGAGGTAATAACTTGCAAATCTTGTTTTTGCAAGTTTACGCAACTACAACTTGGAGTAAGTGCCATAGAAGTAGTTTACCCTCGTATGCCCTGTGATAAGTTTAATGAGTTGCTTCCCTCTCCTGTAAAGCTCATTAATCCACCCACATTCTTTATGCTTCACAATATCATGCATCAAAAGGTTCAATGTGTGCACCATGCACCCAGACCAAAAGATGTGTGGATGAGTACACTCAATAACTTTTCCTGCTGCCTTACAATTTGCTGCATTATCTGTGATCACTTGAACCACATTATTCGGACCAACATCTCTGATTGATTGCAATAGGAGATTTGCAATGTTTTGGGAAGATGCACTGGTGGAGGAGTCATGACATGTAATAAATACTGCACCACTAGCAGAAACACCAAGAACATTTATCAAATGTTGGTTTCTAATATTTGTCCACCCATCTGATACAATGGATACCCCACAATCCACCCATTCATTTGCAAAACGTGTCAAATCTCTTTGAACCTTTGCTTTTTCTCTTTCTAATAACACTGTTCTAGATTTCTCATAGATGGGGGACTTGTATCCTTTTGGGGCTTCATTGATGGCCTTTACCATTTCATGTCAATAGGGAGAGCGAAGCACATTGAATGGTACACCGCAAGCACAAATAAATTGGACTATCTTTCCATCCACATCATCCCTCTTAGCAACATTCAGGAAATCCCTTATTGTTCTTTTACCTCCAGAGCTTGCATAAGTACCATGAGGAGATGAGCTACAAAATCTAGAGGCTACGCTTGATTCAGACTGAGTTTTTTGTTTCTTGCTTTTTTGTTGTGCAACCTTCTCTATTTGGATGTATTTTCTTCTTTGTTCAGCTGAACTTTTTGGGCAAATTTGTATCCTCACAACACCCTTTTTATCATCACTGTCCATCATCCCATAAAGATGCCTCCTCACATGGGTATATGAACCACCAAATGGCTTTCCTCCATGACAACCACGAGGGTGCGAAAATTTGTAGCTTCCACCACCTTTTCCCCCTTCAAGTTTGGTAACATAGTTCCACAAGGGTGTCAATGCAACTTTCCCCTCTAGTGTTTCAGTGTTCCCTTCAGGTTCATCCCCTTCCTCTTTAAACCCTTCCTCCTCATCATACATTGGGTCACTCATATGGGGACCACTATCCTCTTGTTCTTCTTCCCTACTATTTCTACTCCCCCTTGCCATCATTAAAACCAAAAGTGGAATGATACATAGAAGCCAAAAGAACACCATCTTGGAATATGAATATAGGTGGTGGACAACCTGCAATTAAATGAGCAAGAAGAAAGAATGGGAAAGAGTAGGAGAGGGAGGAGAAAAATACAAAAAACAATGACAAAAAAATGACAGAGTTTGCACTTACCTCTTTAGATGGAAGCCCTTTTTTACTCCTCCAAGCTCCTCCCCTTTCTCCTAGCTCCTCCTTTTTCGCTCCTCTTTCTCCTAGCTCCTCCTTTTTCACTCCTCCAAGCACCTCAAGTCTCTCCTCTCTTCCTCTCTCTTCTCGAAGCTCTCATAAAATAGTAGTGAACAAATGAGAGATGAATGGGCCTTTTAATCCCTTCACTCCTCACCCTAACCCAACTTGGACCCACCCCCAACTAGTAGAAATTAAAAAAAATTTAAAAAAACGTCGAATTAGTGGGTCGTGCGAGAGAAACGGCTTACTACCCAATGAAGCGGTCACGATCCGTACGGATCTGACCCCGAACCTTCGCGTTTCGTACGGCCAATCCGTCGGCAGAAACGCGTTTTGAAAATTCCGAAACGCGGATTGGGCCATATGGTTCTGACAGGGCAGAAACTGTTTTTTTTCCGGCCCGATCCATGTTTCGGCCGTCGGATCTCCCACAGATCCATACAAATCGCATTTCAGGCTTTTGATATGCTGAGGGGGGGGGTTCCTGCAACACTGGTCAGGACTATGCCGCAATCGTTCTGGTTGTGGGATTTAGGGGTTTGGTTGGTCGATTGGACGCTTTGCTTCATGGTGAGTTGGATCAGGACGAGGGATGACCCAACTCAACCTTGGTTTGACATGTGGGGAAGCGTTGAGGCCTTGATTACATGGCAGGGTTGGTTTCCTTGTTGTCACTATGGATCAGGGTGAGCCTTGGATGGGTAGGAGGTGACATCATGGAGGTGCTTGGTCAAGATGCGTTGGGATGCCATAGATGTTTTGCCATTAGGTCCCAGGAGAGGTGGATACAACTTGAGCATGAGGGGCACACTGTCATGATCAGAGTTACGTAGCGACTACATAGTGGTGCCATTTTTAGACTATCTTGGGATACGGGCATCATAGGACTTGGCAGTACAACTACCCTTGGGGATGAGCTGATTTCTATAGGGGAAGATCATTAAGATCTTCCATTGGGCTTTGGTGACTCACTGATGGCATGGTAGCATGGAAGGTGGGTCAACATGATGATACTAGGAGAAGCTCACGTGCGCAAGACACTATCTTTGCGGGGATTGGGTGGTATCTTCGAGAGTATACTCCTGGAGTGCATGGGATGGCCTACGTGGTGGGACTACTTCACGAGGAGTTGGGCATAGTGCCACAATATCATGATCCCTTACTGATTGATTGTATACATGCGATTACTAAAACTTATACCAGGCAAGATAGTGAGTGGAGCGAGGGGAGCTTTATGTGGGACAGGATGGCTTGGGATCCTAGTATTGAGGGATTCCTTCATGTCAGGACAGTGCAGAGGTAAGGGAAAAATCAATGGCGCATCTGGGACCTTGGCACATTTTTGCAGTGATAATGGGGACTTGGGAGCAACATCTGGAGAGAGCATTGTTCAACAGTTGCTTGAGGACATGCAACATTTTGGCGGGGAGGACTCTGATATTCCCACTTAGCAATATTGCTAAGGGAGATATAAATATTGCCCAATTTTGTCTTATTTCATGTTTGCACTTGGGAGATGTGGGTTCACAAGTCCCACATGAATTTTGGGATTAAGTGGGGGCCCAAACATTAGGAAGGAAGGGAAATATTGCGGCTCTAGTGGAGTGTGCGGGCCACCCCATGGAGAATTACGACCCACATGTGGAAGACACTCTGATTAGAGCAAAGTTGGTGGGGAAAGTCGAGCTAGGCCCACATGGACATCTTGGACGCTCTTTGATAAATAGCGCAAGAGGCACTCATTTTGGTCATTCATTCATCTATTTAGAAATTGTGTCTTTGAAATAGCATGCTTGATCTGAAGCCAAGTCTGCAGTGTTGTTTAGCACACGAGTGTCTTCGAGTAGAGATCTCAACTCTTGCTTCGGTGGACTTTGAGTGCCAACCCAAGGAGGCAGTTCTACCTATACCAGTTCGTACCAATAGCAGGGAGTGCGAGTTTGTGGAGAGGATTGGCAGCAACAACATAGGGGCAGTTCTCAGAGGAGGCACGCTTGGAGGTTGAGGAGTGAAGGGAGTTAGGGGCTGAAGCTTGAGGTGGAGTCCAAGGAAGTGTTGTGGGGGATTTTCCATCATTTTGGCGGAGCAACAAACCAACATTTGCTACAGGTTACATCTTTTGCTTGTGGAGGAGGGCCAAGTATTTGGGGGTCAATTTTGGAGCGTCAAAACTAGGAAAAACCTTTTCTGGGTTTATTAAGGAGAGGCCAAGATTAATTTAGCAGAATTTTTTGGGCAGATTTGAGGGGTCAAACAGGGGCGCCAACTCAACCAACAGCTAGAGGAGCTAAGGGAAAATTGGGCCAAAATTCCAAGGTCAACATTTGGCCAATTCCTTTGTGGGTTTTTGTGGATTATTGGTGGAGAGCCCATGGTTATTTTGCCGGAATTTTCAGAGCATCTAATGAGGCCCTAACAGTAGTTCTTTGTAGCCAACAACATATTTTCTAGGTAGTTTTAGCGCAGAGCCAGGAGAGAGCAGTAGCAGATTTGAGAGGGATTTCTTATTGTTCATTTGGGCTTAGCTAGCTTGCCTTGAGCAATCCCTGGTGCACTCTTTCTAGTACCACATTGTACCCTCTTATTTATTAATAAAATGGCTCAGATTAGCGCAGTTCCTAGAGATTCTTGGTTGTTAAATGCGCGGTAAATTTTTGCATGAGTTTCTGCTATGTTTGCTTTGTTTAACATTGTATATTTCCATTAGGAATATTACAAAATCAACTGCTCCAGCTAGATCAAACGGCTCCGTTGTTGCTGCCTGCGCTGCCCTTGTGGGCAAACTCGCACTACCTCAATCTGACTCTTCTGGCACTAGATCCCTCCACCAAAATACTGCCTTACTCCTCTACCACTTGCTACTTGATCTCTAGCTAAAATCCTCTTGCTGAATCACTTTGCTACTGGACAATTTATTTGCCTAGATCACTTAGTATCTACACTATGTGTGGTCTCTATCTACCCTATTGACATCCTCCTATAATCTCTCGTTGGGGAACCAATGACCATGATTAAATCCTCATCAACGACTTAGATCATCTTTGAGTTGATCCATGTGAGCTTCTAGAGAATTCTCATATTTCTCAATTAATTCCTACTAATTAATCGCCTTTCCTAAGTTAGACTTAGGAAATAATTAATTATCGACTAATTAATTTAATTGAGCTGTCTCGAAGTGGAATTTCTAGAAACGATTTATGGGTTCTCAAGAACTCATGTGTTTTAGCCTCTCCACAAAGTTTAAGACTAGAACACCATTTGATGCTACAAAAACTAACAATACATGACGAACCTAGTTGTTGCTAGCATGATATGGCATCACCTTCATAGCAATATTTTAGAATGGCATCCCTAGCATTCCAAGGTAATTTTTTGCAATAGTTTTCAGCAAGTGAAAACTGATTTGTGGCATGCATTGCAACCCTTATTGCCTTACATTTTCATGCATTTTCCCTCTTAGATCCATACTTCGTTGACTCCATTTTGTCCAAGGTTTGATTAGGCACTTGGTATTGGGGTTTTACACTATTTTTTTTGTTCTAACACCATTTAATCATCCATTAATGCTACAACATTTGTTTTGCTTAGGCTTACTCTTCAATAAATCACCTTAAGCCTCTACTCTTTAGTCTTAATGATCATATTTTTAGGAAAACTTCCCTTGAGTTAGAGAAGGGACCACCAAAAGTAAGAGGAAGAGTCACTGTGGTGATAGTGGGTAGTCTTGTTGAGTTGCATAAGGTTAGCCCCTAATGCTTAGGACTTTACATCATATGGTGGTGCTAGATTTTGTTGTAGCGGGTAGAAATATCTATAATAGGAAAAGTATAGAGTACATGATCAAATGTAGGGGTCTCACTAAAGAAGAAGTTGCATGGGAGTTTGAAATTTTGGTGGAACACCCAAGTTTGCACATTTTGTATTGCACCTCTTTTCTTGAGTCTTCAATGTTTTAAAAAAGCCCCCTTTTCTACTTTCATGCTTTAGATATAATCGTGTTTTTGTCTACTTGGTTGTAAGTAGTAATGTTTGGAATAACTGGTTTGGGGTTCAAATTTTGCTCCATTATTCAATTGATGTGAGTCATATAGTGCACCTCCTCTTTTATTTGCACACTCTTCAAAAAGTACCACAAAGACCAAAAAATGGATTTAGTTTGTACATTTGGGCAATTGATGTCGCAACAAGATCTAGAGTCATGCTTATGTTTTTTTTGAGTTATACCTTTGCACTTTGATTGGGGCAACAATGCATCTTTTTAATCTTTCTAGCAGTTTTTTAGCATTGGTCTTTATTGCTTGATTTTCAATATTCCGAGAAAAAGTCTTAAGAGAGATGGTATGTTATGTCCCTTACCACATCTTTAATGAAAATTAGAGGCTAGACTTTATACATGAGCTATTTTATTTCTATGCTCATGATTTTATAATAATATTATTGTAATGACCCCGATCACATTGTAAATATGTAGGTATTGTGCTAATGGTCATGGTCATTGATCCGGACTTATGCAGGAACACAATAAAACACAGGTATAAACATAAACACAAAGATGCAACAGAAATAAAACCTTATTTCATTAACATCAGAGAATTGAAATATGCTTACATACAGAATGGAAATAAACTAGCTCTGGTGATGGTAGCTTATCTCTGAAAAGAGACGTGGCAGCTACATGCCTTTGAACTGTGTTATAATGAGGCTCATGGGCCTTTTTATTATTGAACAACAAAAGAAAACCCTAAACAACCAAAAACCTAACCTTAGGAGATGGAACGCCAAGAGCTTGTGGGCCTCATTGGGGTTAGTTGGGCAACCAACTTCCCGGGGTTGTAACTTGGCCATATGATCTTTGTTTGGCATGCACAATACCTTGTTATAAATATCTCTCCGAGTATTACAGGATTTGCAGTAGGCCCTTGCCAATGGATATGGGTCTGCGACGGACCTCAAAACAACGTTGTTTAGGGGGTCAAAACAACTCTAGAAGTTCAGGACCCGGGGCACTGCTAAAAATAGTAAATGCTGCTATAATCAAGGAAACTGATGAAACCGACTGGGGGTTTGGGTGGAAAAGGTGGGTGGCCACCAATATCCACCTGGATCAGTCATAGTACATTCAATTATATAATGTAAATATTGCTCTGGACACCTTGCATTGTATGAATATTGTAAATACTTTTTGTTGTTATCCTGGTATACATGTCGAAGTCACATTCGTGGGGTTATGGTAAACACTTTTCTTTGGTATCCTTGTGGAAGATAATAAACTTGATCAAAACCCTAACCATTGACCAAACCTCCGTAGTGGTCCCTCCTTAGGTGGCCACTTATAATTATTGGTCAACACACTCTTCTAACTCGTAGAGCCTTAATTATGAGAAGATGACTTTAAATGCATTAAGCAACAATCTATCCTTCTAACTAGGGGAGTTAGGAGGGGCCTCAACAACATCTAGGTGATACCAATAACATAAATAATAAATATTCAAGGCTCAAATAAACATAATTCCTTGTGCATGATTACAAGGGCATAAACCAATTTAGTACAACTATATTCAAGAATAAAACCCAATTCCTTGTGTATGGTGCACAATCACAAGGGCATATGCCATAAACCAATTTTGGGTGTGATTCAGATTGGATATGGTGTATAGAATCTAACTCCAAGACCAAATAAGCTGAATGTGCTCGCAAGCATGGGGTTCAAATGGAATCGGAATATGTACACAACTAAGAACCCCGCAAGCACTGGTAGATATTTTATAGGATAATATCATAATAGCACATGGTGGAGGGAAATTTCTTGACACCTTTTAGATTCTAGAACCAACTCGGGAGGAGGGAAAATGGCAGGCAAGGAGAGGAAGAGAGGCCAGATGGCGGGAAGCTGATTGGCCAAAGAAAACGTACTAGCAGTGACAGGGCCAAGACGGATAGGTGGACACCTCTGGTTGGTCCAGAGGGGCTAGACCTTAACTAACCAGGGGCAGTGTTAGGACAATATAAAGGAAGGAAGAATACAAAAACCAAAAAAAGAAAGAAAGAAGACAGTAGAAGCGAAGGAACCAGTAGAACGCAAAACTTGGTGAGATGACTGGTATTGTGAATTAATCACCTGACATTCACTGCAAAGGAAGGAGGCATAAGTGCTGGTTCATGTGGTCGACATCACAAGGGTCGCAGGGGTACCTATAACACTAGAGGTTAGTTCAAGAACCTTCATAACCTTATCTATACTTATTTTTCTGCACCTACTTGGTGTCTAGATTCTAAACCCTCAACTTATCAGTGATATGGTGTTATGCATTCACTGTTTTGCACTCATGTACTGCCCAATTGTTAAAGCGTAGTTCAATAAATAGTGCCTTGTTGGAAACTGGGGGTTGCATGGCTCAAAGCCATTGCTGCAAATTCAACCCTGATACATTGCTTGAGATACCTGGGGTGGGGAAGTAGTAATACGTACTATACCCAGATTAGCTAGGAGAATACTAGGATGAGGCAAGTGACTGGTTACCCTTACCCTCCAAAGGGAAAAACCCTGCAATTATGCCCTTTCCTGCATGTAGACTAGTAGTATTGCACTTGCTTGGCTGTCATGAAATACTTCTAGTTGGTCTTGTGAGAAAATTCCCGAGTCAATCCCTATGCCTCGCACCATTGTTGTAATTGTAAATTCCTTATTATGGTGGATGAAATTTGTGTTTAAGTTCTCTGGGGTAACTAAATTAACTGAGGGTGGAGATCCCCATCTCTGGAGTCCCTCGTTGGCAAAAGGGTGGAGGTTGCTGGCTGCCCTAGGCCAGTATCTATGTTTAATGCTTAGAAGTAAGCACACTATGGATTCCTAGCATTGGGTGGAGTTGCTGAGCAATCTCAGGGTGGAGGAAAATCCTTGGAATCCCCGAAATATGCAAAGGTGGGGATTTTTATCCCTGGAGCCTCTCATTGGCTAAGGGGTGGAGAAGTACTTCCTCTGGAATCCTTGGTCAATGCATATATGCAGGGTAGAGGTGGGACAAGACCTCTGGAATCCCTGGTTAGTACATACATGCAGGGTGGAGGTGGGACAAGGCCTGTGGAATCCCTAGTTAGTACATTGGAACAAGTTCCTATATGCAGGGTGGAGGTGGGACAAGACCTCTGGAATCCCTGGTCAGTACAAATATGCATGGTGGAGGTGGGACAAGACCTCTGGAATCCCTGGTCAGTACATTGGAACATGGTCCCATATGCCGGGTGGAGGTGGGACAAGACCTATGGAGTCCCTGGTCTGGACATTGGGATAGGTTTCATGAGCTAGGGGGTGGCAGCTGTGTTACTGGCAGTTGTCAATGGTTGGGAGGAAAAATATAAACCTTACCCCAATGCCCATTCTGAAGTACCTTATTAAATTGTCTGAACAGTTTGTATACCAGGGTCATGAATTTGCAGTAGGAGGTGAATAATACTTTAGGTACTGTTATTAACTTATAGGCCAAATGTACCTCCTCAGATCATGATGCTAAGTATTGTTATTATTCACGTTAGTCATGAATTACATGATGCAAAGCTAAGATCTCCTCAATCCTGGATCACTAGGCACCATAATCTGACACTCGAAGGATATTGTGTTGTCAGGATGAAAATTTACCTTCTTATTAAGCATGCCTAGTGATCCGAAACCATCAGAAATAAATTATCTGTTTTATGCACAAATCAGACTTAAAACAAGTAGTGTGGCTTATCACACTTCTGTTGACATATGTCATAACCATAATTGATTACAAATCTGCTCCTGAGATGCTTGCTATTAATGTAACTGTTCTTAGTAAATATCCTATGGCTCATCAAGGTCTACGCAGTTATTAAGGGACCCTGTTGTCACTAGTAATTATTGAGGTCTGTGTGTGGGATAGATTACCATGCTGAAACCAGTATATAGTTTGTTTCTGTTTCATTCATGTAGACCTCTTTGAGGATAGTGCCACTGTTGATATACAGTAAGGACTCTGTTAAATCTATTAAGGCCTGTTTGTGGGATAGGTCACCTTGTTGAAACCGGTATATAGTTTGTATGTGTTCCATTCATGTGGACCTCTTTGAGGACAGTGTGACTGTTGGCATACAGGAAGGACTCTGTTGTCACTAGTATCTATTAAGGCCTGTGTGTGGAATAGGTTACCTTGCTGGAACCAGTATATAGTTGTCTTTGTTTCATTCATATGGACCTCCTTGAGGATGGTGCCCCTGTTGGTATATAGTAGGGTAAATCCACTCATACCGAATGAATGTTTGCAATACATGAACAGCAATTCTAGACTATATTTCTGTAGCTTCAGATTGCTATCACATTTAACATAACCAAGGTATGATGGTCTAAATTCGAGTGCAATCATTTGAGTAATTGATAGGCATTGTCTCAAACTGAGGCTACATAAATTTAATATGCTTGAGCTTGAAAATCTAGTGCGATAGTTGCCTCAATCCTGCAGAATATTTTGGGTAACTGTTGTGCATTAATTTTAACCAAGAGTAGGTAAGCACAATAAGAGTAATAGTACATCTAAATCCTGGGCAGGACGTGTGTTTACTCCTGGTTGGACACTGTTGCCTTAGGTGACCGTGATACTAGATATAGTATACAATGATGACATGCTAACATTAGTTAATCATGGTAGGCGTAGTGTCATCAACACAACACAGGGCTGATTTAATATGAGCAGTTTTTGTTTCCTCGTTGAGTAGGACATACTGATATAGTTGTTGCTTATACAACTTTATTTTGAATACATTGATATACTCTATTGCTTAACGATGTGAGTAGAATATACTAGTACGTCCCATTGCTTGAATAAGGTGAAAAGAATGTATCAGCATGTTCTATTGTGCTATCGCGGGCATTGTTTCCAACACAGGGCTGATATAATATGAACAGTCTTTATCTCCAACACGGTTGAAATAAAATGCAGTCTTTATTTCCTCATTGGTCATGATATATTAGCATGTTCTACTTATATTGTTTTGGTTCACTCTCTCTGTTCCTAACTTATTTTCTTTGTTCATTGTCCTATATCCATACTAAATGGCTGCATAACAGATGAGTTTTTCTGTATATATTGAAGACCATGACAGTTGACAAGTATACAAGGATATGTTATCTCCTAATGCAATCTGTAGCAACTGGTATTCCTCATTTTCTAACCCTAAGGTCTGCAATTGGTAAATCTCACGAGTTTAAATATGTTTGCCTTGATATTAGGAATACAGTTCATAAGAAATGAGATTCTTTGAATGAAAAGATAGCGGGTCAAAAGTGCTTATATTGCTGATGTTTCACATCTCTTTAGAAATCAAATTGTTTACGATTTAGCCTTTTCCCTGAATGGAAAGATAGCTGGTCAAAGGTGTTTATATTGCTGATGTTTCACATCCCTTGAGAAATCAAATTGTTCATATTAGTCTCTCCCAATGAGAAAGGAGATTGGTTGATATGTCAGCCATATCCACTATATGGATATTAGAAAACAGTCTCTTTATAGACAAATTAGCTCCAACACTGTCATAGTTGAGCCTACAGAGGTTGCCACAGGGGGGTCTGCCATATAGCACACGGACTTAACACAACCAATTGAGTGGTTAGCGTACGAGGATGATGAGGTCATGAAAAACAATTCGACAATGATGATGTACAGGATGGACCACCGCACTGATAGATAAGCTCTTAACACTGGGTTCAGATTTCAGGGGAAGGTTTGCATACAGCCTGGTCAGGCCTGGAGTTGTTTTAGGCCACAACCTTTGCACTTCACATAGATTTCAGAGCGGTCCCCATGAAATCTTATGAAAATAAATTGCAAGAGCAGCATATAAACCCAATCTCCTTTCCCAAATAGCGTGTCTCTTTCCTGTACATAGAAGGGAAGCTGATAACACCTCTCTACAGGCTGATGGTATGCGGTGTACCCTCCACAGATTAAACCTGGTCTTCGTCACTCAACATCCAATGCCATTAACCATGGGAAAGAAGGGCACCTATGGCACTAGTCACTAGTGCAGCCTTCACAGACTTAGAATGTTAATGCCTCTAGGCCTTCAAGGAATGGCATGACGGAGTGAGCACCCAAGGTAGGGAGGGATTAGGCCATTTGATACTCCTAGACAAAAAATAAATAAAAAATTAAAAAAATAATAATAATACTAATAATAATAAGGGGTCTGTTACAATTATATTTATAAAAAATGTTACTTTTATATCTAAGGGGAATCATAAACCCTGAAGGGTAATAGAAGCATCCTTTGCATAGGGGTTAGGCCTTGCATTGAACAACAAAGCATAATTGCTAGCAGCTTTGCAAGGTCTTGTTGTACTTAGTTCCTTCATTCTGTTGGAGATAATTACTCCCAGTTACATTCAATTGGCATGTAGTTTCAGGCAGTTTACAGATAGTCTAAATTTAAGAGGTGGGAGTCATGCTAGAGTTCTAATTTAGGAAGTGTCAATCATGCATGTTTGAGCTAAGATTAGCATATTTATTCTTAGCAGTTTTGAATCTATTTAATCATGTAGCTTCAAGCAATTGAATCAAACAATTTACTAAGAAAAGTGTTTTTTGTTCGGTTAAAAGAAAGAAAGAAAGAAAGAAAGAAAGAAATTATTTTAATGTCCACGAGGCTAAAGATAGCCTATGGGACGGATTGCTTCTTCATCTGTTTGATGTATTCAGCCCTTTTTCTATGAAGATTCACAATAAATGCTTCCAGCTTCTTGACAAACCCCTCGCTAAATAGATTATCCCAAGAGCTAGCTGCCAACATATCTGCATAACTTTCTCTGTTGTCTCTGAAGGCCTCACATTCTAAAATGAAATGTTTTTTTGTTTCCACTTTTCTGGAAGAACAAAAAATGCATACCCTTTCCTCCCACACTTCCTTTGGCCTTTTCCAGCGCCCTGTTTCACAACGAAGTTGATGAGAATTAGTCCTTCACTGAGCAATAAGAATTTTGGCTCTCCAAGAGATATTGGCCTCTATGTATGCTTTTGGTTGATGATTACGAGTGGGATTAAACACTTCAGTATAGTAATTTTTCTTTCTTCCTAGCTCCTTATCCCAAGTACGTTTGTGGAACTTTTCCATAACAAAAGCTTTTATCCGTTTGCTGTTTATGGGACACGCGCTCAAGCAAATACCCCATTTACTAAACCATTTGTTATTTTGCTGCATCCAAGTTTTTTTGCTCTTGCACAATCTATCATTAAAGACAACCTTAGGCCATCTACC
The DNA here is from genome assembly GCA_000404065.3 of Pinus taeda. Classification (NCBI taxonomy): domain Eukaryota; kingdom Viridiplantae; phylum Streptophyta; class Pinopsida; order Pinales; family Pinaceae; genus Pinus; species Pinus taeda. The sequence continues at coordinate 16,761 of APFE030712704.1, forward strand.
CTCTTCCATTTGTTCAATTTTTTTTAAATACCTTATGACTCGCACGATAGCAATTGCTTCAATAGGAGCAGTCCTTGTTTCACTTAACAAGATATCATAAGAAACTGCACTTTTAATCTTAAATTTGTTTGTAATCAAACGCTTCTGAATTTTCTCAATTTGTCTCCATTGCATGTCTTAGGTACTGCTAGCCCACAGTTCACAACCATAGAGAATCACCAGAATCACTAGAAGCCCAAAAAGAGTTTTAGTGGCCTTCCATTCCCATAACTCTGCGTCTCTGCACCTATTTTGAAAAGAATAAAACGCTTTCCAACCCCCCAAAGTTCTTTTCTTTCTACAACAATTCCAGCTTAGATTTTTGTTGAAGTCAATTCCGAGATACTTGTAATCCACAACTTTTTCCAGAATGTTGCCTTCAAAGTAGAACTTATGCTGGTTATGTTTTCTTTTCTTAGAGAAGACCACTACTTTTGTTTTGCTGATATTGACTTGTATCCCCACACTTCTACAAAAATGCTCAAGGGATAGTAATTGCTCTTGCAAACCGAGAGCCGATTTAGCAATCAGAATAAGGTCATCTGCATACAAAAGAAACCTTATAACAAACTTGCACAAATAGATACCATCACCCCCTTGTGAATTTAACCACTTCTCAAGCTTGTTGATATATAAACCAAAAAGGGTAGGAGACAATGAGCAACCTTGCTTTACCCCAATATCGCTTCTAAAAATTTCAGAAATGCCTGTTGAAGTTCTAATTTTGACTTTCACCTCTTCATACAGCCTATGCACAGTTGCTCTCAAATGCTTAGGAACCCCAAGTTCCTCCATTCTCTGCCAAAATTTATCCCTAGGAACCAAGTCAAACTCTTTTCTGAAATCAACAAAGCAACAAAAGACTTCTTCCTTTTTCTCCCAAACTTTTTCAATGATGTGCCTTAAAGTTATGCAATGATCAACTGTGGAATGTTTAGGTCTAAAACCTACTTGCCCTTTAGCACGCTTATCTCTTTCTTCTGCCCACTTGCTAATTTTGTTTTCTAGCATGTTTCCAAATAGCTTTGCAAACAAAGGGTTTATCATGATGGTCCTATAGTTGGAGGGATTATTGATGTCACCGCTCTTGAAAAGAGGTATTGCTAGACTAGTTGTCCAATCTGTGGGGAGCCCTTGTTGTATGATGTTGTTGAAGATTTTTGTAATGTGAGGTGCAAGAATCTTTGAGCCCCACTTTAGATATTCTGCGTGGAGTTCAGCTAAGTCTTTTGCTTTTCCAACACGCAACTTCTTGATACCCATCTCTACCTCTTGTACCGTGAAGAGTTCATTATCAGTGTTGACCAAGGGGGGGGGGGGTCAACCTTGGGAACCTGCTCATAGAGTTGTCTTGCATAGTCAAACCATTTAGAAACTGTAATATTATTTCCAATTTGTATCTTTTTCGGTTGGAGCTCCTTCCAAAATAATTTGGGATTATTTTTCCCGAGGAAGATTAGTTCTTCCATCCTTGAAACCATGAAATCAACGTTTTTCTTGCTTAATAGCAGCTTGTAAGATTTGAGCTTTATGTTATCCTTGTTTGACTCTTTCCACATTCTCCTTGCCTTTTTGCATTCCTCGTCAAACCAAGCATTAACTGGAAAGCAATTTGTTTCAAACTTCTTAATTTTTGTTCTTTTGCACTTTGCAAGTGCGCATTGAATTAAATGTGTTAATTCATGACTATGAAGGCTGTGAATTGTAATTTTCTCCTTCTCAAAGAGTCTCTCTAGCGTCATTTTGAAGGTATTACAATTTTCTGGGGTCAAAAGAATTCTTCCCTATGGGAGATTTTGTTGGACACGCTGAATTTTTGACTCAAATTGTTTCTTTCCAATCCAAGAGAAACATAAATAAATTGGCTTGTGATCTGATTTCAAATCCCACAGCTGATCTCCAACCAAAACTTCTTCCATTTTCTCACACAAACCATGTGAGCAAATTACATAATCTACCACACTTGCTCCATTATAAGTATTGCAAGTGAAATTACCGGACTTTGCCCATCTAGTCAAGCTATTACAAATGACTAAATCAAAGGCCCCACAGAGTAAGCAATTGTTCACCAAAGAGATTGTAGCCCTTGTCCTTTGGAATTCTTTCAGACTGATGATTACTTTCTTCTGTAAGCCAAATAGGGTCACAATCATCTTTACAACAAAGAATGCTAGCTTGCTCACTTGCAGTCCTAGCATTGAAATCACCCACTATAAGGACTTCACCTAACTGCGAATATGTTGCAATATCCTCTTTTAAAGCTGCAAATGGATCTTTGTGTTCAAGCCCTCTACCTTTGTAGATTTTTGAAACCTATGGCGCAAAATAGCATGCTTCAATTCTGATGTGGTTTCCATTTTCTGATATTTTAAACCAAATGAATTGCTTATTTGAGTCTTCTTTTTCTAACTGAATGAGACGACCTTCTTTCTCCCTTACTAAAACCATGATACCCCCGTAACCTTTGCCATTCCCTGCTACCTTGTTCCACACTGCCATCTTTTGGTATCCTTCAAACAAAGGTGTCTTGCACCCTTCATTCTCATGTGTTTCTATGAGGCAAATTATGTCTCTATTTTCTGCAGTAGGCCCTAACCCGGGTCCTCGTCTCCATAGGTAACCTCTGCAGTTCCAACAAACTAATCTTAAAGAAACCTGGGTACGACTTGATTGCTATTTATTTTGATATGCAGGACTCACATTTGAGTCTTTGTCCCTGTTTTCCCATACCAACCTTGCTTTCTGATTTCCTGTTGAAGAGTTTGTTGCCTCTTCTTTATTACCATCTTGCTGCTCTGTTCTGGAAGGAAGTCCAAATTGTGCTATCACAGCTTTGCCTTTATAAATCCATGCTCTCTTTCCTTCATCTCTTGCTGCCCTAACCTTTAAAATTTCCTCCCTTCTTGCCTCCTGTTGTTTTACAGTTAAATAAAGAAAAAAGAAGATATAGTTGTCAGTGAACATTTATCCCAACGACTGTTTTCAATTGTAATAGGGAAAGACTATGAAGTTTGGGCCATTAAGATGCTGACTCGGTTATGTTTCGAGGATGTGTGGGAACTTGTAGTCCGAGGCTATACAGAGCCAGTTGATGAGGTAATCGAACAAGCTTTGACGAACGCATAGAAAGATCAACTCAGAATCAATAGAAAAAAGGATGCGAGAGCACTTGTTGTCATCCAAAATGGCATGGATGCGACTATTTTTTCCAAGATTTCAGCAATAAATACCTCCAAGACAGTGTGAGACATCTTAGAAATTAATTCTGAGGGAATTACAAGGTGAAGACAATTAAGTTGCAGATGTTGAGGATGAATTTTGAGAATTTGAAAATGAAAGAGTTAGAATCCGTGTACTAGTACATGACCCACGTTATTAACAATTCAAGCGGCTAAGGATGAATGGTGAAGATATTGCAGATTAGAAAGTGGTAGAGAAGGTTCTTAGAACTTTGCCTAAGAAATTTGATGCAGTGGTCGCAACCATGGAAGAGTCTAAAGACTAGTCACAACTGTATGTGGATGAACTATTGGGATCCTTGTTATCCCTTGGATCTCAAATAAATAGGCATGAGGAATCTTTGGAAAACACATTCAATTTATAGGTTTCTATCCCATGAGGAAGAGGAAGATCAAGATCAAGAGGTAGAGGCGGAACAACAGAAACAATGATTAGAGAGATGATTCGGAACAGGAAAGGAGATCAGATCAAAACCCTCACAGTTCAAGGGGGAGCAACAATAGAAGTTCAAAATCAAATAAAAAATATGACAAATAAAAAATTAAGTTATATTATTGTAATAAAATGGGTCATTATGCATATGAATGCAAAAAGAAGAAAGCCGATCTTAACAGAAAAGGTGCTAACTATTCTTTTGAGAAGTGTGAAGGATCGTTATTCCTTATGTGTAATACTTCTCAAGAGTTATCTAATGACATTTGGCTTATAGATGGTGGATGTAGCAATCATATAGCAGGAAACATAAGCATAATTATAGATATGGATGATTCAATCACGACTGATATCAAGTTGGGGACAGATAATATTCTAAAAGTTATGGGAAAAGCAACAACTAACATCCTCACCAAATAGGGTTAGAAAAGGCACATACCAGATGTGTATTATGCTCTAGGTTTGAAACAAAATTTTCTTCGTGTTAGCCAACTTACTGAAGAAGGGTATAATGTAGTCTTTAAAGGAGATGATTGCTTCATATATGATAGAGGTCCTAGTAAGATGCTGATTACCAAAGTAAAGATGACAAAGAATAAGATGTATTTTATTGCCATGAAGTATGATAGACATGATTACTCATTTGCTCGAAAAACAACATGCTTGGATAGTTTTTTGGTTATGGAACTTTAGGTTCATGTACATTTTGGTGGCCTTACACTATTGCAACAATAGAAGATGGGTAAGGGATTGCCTCCCATTAAGAAGCCAACCAGTTTACGTGAGAGTTGCATTCTTGCAAAGCAAGAGATGGACAATTTTCCTAGGGGAGTTTCTTATAGAGTAAAGAAACCTTTGGAGTTGGTTCATACAAATCTATGTGGTCTAATGCAGACACGATCAATTGGAGGAAGTTATTACTTTCCAACCTTCATAGATGATTACATCAAAAAGACTTGGGTGTATTTCCTCACAAAGAAGTTTGAAACTTTTGATAAGTATCGAGAATTCAAGGCAATGGTAGAGAAGCAAAGTGGTCATCAGATCAAAGTGCTATGATCAAATTGAGGAGGTGAGTATGATTCAAAAGTTTTTCATAAATTTTGCAAGGATCATGGGATCAAAAGACATTTTACAACAAGGTACACATTGCAGCAAAATGGTGTAGCTGAAAGAAATAACAGAACCATCATGAATATGGCTAGAAGTATGTTGAAGGCAAAGCAAATATCAAATGAGTTTTGGGGGGAAGTAGTAGCTTGCTCAGTTTATGTTTTTAATAGATCTCCCACTAAAAGTGTAAAGAATAACGTTCCACCGAAAGCATGGATAGGTATGAGTTACAATGTAGCACACTTCAGGGTATTTGGTTGTGTGGCATATGCTCATGTGCCTAAGGAGTTGAGAAAACACCTAGATGATAGAAGTGAGAACTGCATTTTTATTGGGTATAGTGATTGGTCCAAGGCATATAAGTTTTACAATCCAATAACAAAGAAATTGTTAGTTAACAAAGATGTTGAATATACATAAAATGAAGCATGGGATGGAAGCATTAATAAATCTACAACAGTTGGAGCAGTGATACCTCAAGTAGAAGATGATGCAGTGGAACAAGTTGTACAAGAAGATTCGCAAAGCCAATCATCAATAAGAAATACTCTAACAAGAACCCAAGACATTCTATTCAAGATGAGTCATCTTCTCCAACAACTCAGTCTACTCCTAATACTCAATCAAGTAGTGAATCTGATTCCTTAAGGCCTAGAAAGACCAGAAGTTTGAGAGAGATCTATAAAGACACATGTAAATTCAAATTTACTTGTCAACCGACATGTTTTTAAGAGGCAATGAAAGATGAAAATTGGGTTAAAGAACTGGATGAAGAAATGAATTCCATAGAGAAAAATAATACATGGGATCTAGTAAAATTACTAGAAGATACATATTGCATAGGTGTTAAATGGGTTTACAAAACAAAGCTCAATGAGAAAGGAGAAATAGAAAAGTACAAGGCTGGATTGATAGTAAGAGGATTTGCACAGCATCCCATAGTGGATTATGGTGAGGCCTTTGCACCAGTTGTGAGGTCAGATATAGTTAGTGCTATCTTAGCCATAACAACGTAGAGCAGATGGAAAGTTTACCAGATGGATGTAAAGTCAATGTTCTTGAATGGAATTTTGGAAGAAGTATACGCATAGTGGCCACCAGGATATGAGATAAAAGGTCATCAAAATAAGGTCTGCAGGTTGAAGAAAAATTTCTATGGACTTAAGTAGGATTGATTCATGTTTGATCGACAATGGATTTAGTAGAAGCAACAATGAAGCTACATTGTATACAAAGGTGAATGAGCAAAGGGCAAATTCTATTTGTTTGTCTATATGTTGATGACATGATATTCACAGGAAATCTATTAGTGGACGATTTTAAATCAGCTATGAAGAAAGAGTTTGAAATTAATGATTTGGGGTTGATTAGATTCCTTATTGGCATTGAAGTCACTCAATCAAATTTTGGCGTTTTTGTGTTTCAAGCAAGGTATGCCATGTGGCATGATGACCTGAAGAGGTTTAGGATGATAGATTGTAAACCAACATCAAATCCAATTACAATAGGGACAAAGCTCAACAAAACATATATAGAGTCCAATATAGATCCAACTCTATTCAAGAGATTGGTTGGCAGTTTTATGTATCTTACTGCCACTAGACCAAACATTATGTATGTTCTTAGTTTGATTTCCAGGTCCTTGGAGTCTCCAGAAGATTCACATTGCAACCAGGCAAAAGACTTTTGAGATATATTGCTAAACAATAGGATATGGCATATTATACTCCAACACTAATAGTGATCTTTTAGTTGGATACACTGACAGTACTTTGCAGGTAGCATGGATGACATGAAGAGTACTTTGGGATATGTTTTTCATATTGGTTCATGTGTGATTTCATGGGCATCGAAGAAGCAATCTATTGTGACAATTTCATCAGTTGAAGCAAAATATATAGCAGCACTAAGAACAACTTGTCAAGTAGTTTGGTTACACAAAGTATTGGATGATCTACAACAAAAACAAGAGGGACAAACCATAGCGTATTGTTACAACAACTCAACAGTAGCCTTGTCAAAGAACCATGTTTTTCATTAGAAAAGCAAGCATATTGATACGAAATATCACTTCATTAGAGAACTTGTAAACAATGGAGAAATCCACTTGGAATCTTGTAGATCAAAAGAACAATTGGCCGGCACATTGACAGAGCCATTAACAAGAGATGTATTTGAGTTTCATAGAGAAACTTTAGGTGTTGTAAACTGAGCTGAGACTTAGAACAATAGGCATTAGTGGTTGTAATTAAGGGAAAGTTTTGGATATAATTACTCCCAGTTACACTTAGTTGGCGTGCAATTTCAGGTAGTGTATTGATAGTCTAAATTTAGGATTTGTCAGCCATGCTAGAGTTCTAATTTAGGAAGTGCCAGTCATGCATGTTTGAGCTAAGATTGACATATATATTCTTAGAGGTTTTGAGTCTATTTAATCATGTAGCTTCTAGTAATTGAATCAAGTAATTTACTAAGCAACAACTCATATCTGAGTGTGTTATTTTGTGGTTTCCTCCTTTGTGCATCGATCACAATCGGGGAACAATATTAGCCTTGGGGAACTCTAATTACATCGACGCAATGCAAGGAATCAATATCGTCTCATCTTCCTCCATCTCTCGTATCATCTAGAGAGCTCAACTTATGCTCAAGAAATTTCATGAAACATCCCTCTTTGATGTTCTCCATGATAACAATTTCGATGTGGATGAAAGTGCAAATCAAAGAGCCATTTTTGGCAAAGAAATTCTCATCACCAACAAGAATTGGGTAGTCCAACGTACTTTCACCATGTGTACATAATCAAGATCAATGAAAAAACTCAAAAAGCTTTGTAGGGGGTTTCTACTCGACCTATTTTAGTTAACTCAATTTAATGATGGAGGGGGGTGACATAACTCCACACATGTTCCTAAGCTCGCCCCTCCATTTTGCATGTAGTTGATTGAAGGGAGGGCAACAATGCATCCCTTACATTATAAGATGATAGAGCCCTCCTCACAGAGACCCACCCTGTTCTCTTCAGAGCTCTCTTTAATTTGCTCTGACAGTGTGTTTCACTGTGCATTCCCCGATGTCCTAGGATCATTGTCACTGCTTCTACAATTTGGTCGGAGAGCTCCACCCTTTGCCCTAGGGTAATGAAATGTGAAGTTAAATTTGAAGAAGGTTGAGAGATTGCATCCCATGTCAGGATTGTTGTTGTTGGTTGTAGAGCAACACTAAATGTCATGTAATCTGATTGTGGAGAAGCGAAGTCACAATCCCTTCGTGATTGCATCGAGATGTGCATTCTACAACCCAATATGAGGGAGATATTTAATTCTTTACATACTCAATCTCGAGTTAACACATATCCCTTTCAAAATAAAAAATAAATATTATTTAAATGAAAAAACAATGTCTGCAATAATAAAAAATAAAAATGAATATACATATTTGGTTAGTTTTAATTAAAGGCATTATAGAACATCAATAATCACATTCTCACTATGCTCACTCAATTCCCTGTTGATATTACAACCTAGTATGAAGGAGATGTGGTTAAAATATTTCTCTCACTCTCAATGTAATTTTATATCTTTAAAGTAAAAAAAACTTATGTTTTCTCTTTTGATTGTGAGGAAGATATAGAATTCTTTTATTTTTTAAAAATATTTCAATATAATGCTTAAATAAATTATTTGAATATCCATTTTAACTAATATATTTTAATATCAACTTCAATATATATATAACATATTTATATAATATATAATATTTCTAAGAGAGAGAAAGAGAGAGAGAGAGAGAGTAAAAAAAAAATTAATGTTGATCATAATGAAATATTTCAATGCCCAAAAAGAAGTAATTTAAAGTTAAAAAATTTCCATTACTTCTTACCAATGTTGATAATATCGCCGAAATATCGACAATATTCAGAAATATCGCGGTATTTTCGACAAGCCGAAATATCGTCGAGAAAATATCGTGATGTTTTCTTACTTGAAAATATCACGATATTTCCGAAATATCACCAAAATTTCAGTAAAATATCGCGCTACGACATCAAATATCGTTGGGTAGGCTGGGCTGTGTCTAGAAAAGCGATTTTGGTAGTTTTATTTGCTCATTTTGGTTTCCAAGAAGGTTTCAGTATAGTCAATGCCTTCTACTTGTGAAAAACCCTTAACAACAAGACGAGCTTTATGTTTATCAACTTTTCCATCTGGTCCATACTTGGTTCTGTAAACCCATTTGCATCTAACAAGTTTTCTTCCCTTTGGTAGAGGAACAAGATCCCATGTATCATTTGCCAATAATGAACGATATTCTTCATTCATAGGTGCATCCCAATCTGGGTGGCCTGAAGCTTCTGCAAAGGTGTCAGGATCAGAATTCGCTGAAGCTTGAGCCAGTAATGAAGAGGCTCTATCGAACTGAGAATGTGTACGTCACTGATTTGTAGGATCACCGACAAGAGCACCTGCTGCATCTCGAGTAGCACGGACCCATTTTGGAAGTTGAGGAGCTGAAGAGGATCCTGAGAAGGTGGGGGAGGATTGGCATCCTCACTGTCATCATCTGAAGAAGAAATGTTTTCAAAAGTAGAAGAGATAGGAAGAGGTGGCACATCCGCCGGACTAGGCTCGCAGGCCGATTTATTTTCATCAAATTTTACCTCTCTTCTAATGATAACATTTTTGGACTTAAATGGAATAAGTCTATAACCTTTTACATCTTCAGATTATCCAACAAAAGTACATTTCTCACTCTT
>APFE030712704.1:27336-40100 GCA_000404065.3 Pinus taeda
CAGGATAAGGTTGGAACACATAATACATCATTAAATTGACCATTGTCTATATGAACAGTTCTAGTCCCTATAACACTAAGAGATCTATCATCACCAACATATATATTTTTGGTATTACAATCATTTAAAGAAGAAAACATGGCTTTGTTTTTGGCCATGTGATAAGAAGCTCCAGAATCAATGAACCATTCATGAGAGAAACATATGTAAATTTTCATTCTTTTATTAATAAATTGCCTGAAGTGGCCGCGTTGGCTTAGGGCGTGCACTGTTTTCCTCTTTGAGGGTTTTAACCACGTCAACAATACTAGTGTATTGATCTATGATCTATTTGTGAGCAGTGTCCATTGGTGTTCTCTCTGAGGAACTTACCCTATAAATTCCTACATCTTAGTCTTGGAGAAGGAAGGGGAAGAGCTTTGTAGTGGTTTTTAAGGAGGGATTGAGGCTCAAACAACCATGATCACCACCAACTAACTTTTTTTTTTGTGGATCAAAGATTGAAGATCAGTAAGACAAACTTCATTTCTTCCATTAACAGGTATGTTCTTAAGAACCCCTATGTTAATGATTTTTTACATAGATTTAGGGTTATGCTTGCTTGCCTCTTTACCTACCAACATTTTGCTTCTTTGTTTTTTTTTTCCATTTGCTATGATTTTCATGCCCATGAGCCAATGCAAGGGTTTTTTCCATATTTGGACAACAAACTTCATTTTTTTAAAACTTTCTTATACACCCTATTATTGCTATTTTTCATTCACATTGCAAATAATGTAGTAAAAAAATATTTTTTAAAATGAGTTGGTCATTACTTATTATTTTTTATGTTGGGGTGTATAATGCCAATTTTTTGTTTTTTTGGTGCCCTAGGTTTGAATTAGTTCACTACAAATATGCCAAAAGCCTATGGTGGGACAAATCGGGCATATCTGTCATGTAAATTGTGTGGGACCAAGATGGCAGGAGGTGTTACGCGATTGAAATACCATCTGGCTAGACTCCTTAGACACGATGTAATGCTTTGTATGGTTTCTAGTGCGTAACTTATACAAAAAGCTTGAGGCAATTGATGAAAAAGACAGAAAGATAGCTGCTAGGGAGAGGGCACTGATCTCAGATAGATAGCTGCTAGTTTTATTTGTTTTGCTACATATAACTCATGATGATGTGATACTTTTGTATATGTGATGTTATTTTGTATTGGTTCTCCACATGAGTCCTTGATTGGACAATTACCAGGGACCAACAAGATTTGGTATCGCCTTTGATGTATCATTTTTATTTTACATCCATTACATATACATCAGTGCTTTCTTCATATTTATGTGCCAATGTGTTTAAACTTTATTTCATGTTGTTATTGATTTATATGTTTAAAAATCTGAAAAAAAAATGAATATATTATGCATTTTTTATGTTCGCTGATATTTGCCAATACTGCCAATAAGATGTTTTCTAGACCCTCGCCGATATATTTCCGATACTGATATTTTCAACACTGCTTTTTACTAAGAGGAATGTGTAATTTATTCAATTATTAATATAAATTTGATATGTAGCATTTAAAAAATATTTTCAATAATAAAAATTCAATGTGGATCATAATAAAATAGTTCAATGTCCATGCTAGTAGAATATCTTCAATGTCAATTATGTATATTTTGTAGATGGTTAAAAAAATCTATTTATATATTATGTAAAGTAATTGAAAAGGAAATTCTCATGTTTAAATTTTTTTGAGCATTCATACTATTCTACAATGTATCCCCTTCAAGATTTGTTGGGATTGCAAATTTAGGCCATGTCATCTACCCAATAGAAGAGCCCAAGGGCATTTTCAAGGAGTTGTATCCATTTATGCATTCAAAAATGCAATAGAAGCAATGAAAAATTAAACATGATATATATATATATATATATATATATAGAGAGAGAGAGAGAGAGAGAGAGAGAGATAGAGAGAGAGAGAGAGATTTTAACCATGAATCTATAGAGCACTCAAAGGAATCAAATCCCTTGAAGTGTAAATCTACTTTCAAGTTCTTCACTCTAAAAGACTCAAGAAGTTTACACCTTAATAGATTTGATCTCTCAGTGCTTGCTAAAACCATGGTTAAAATTAATCTACACTGGTATGTAGTGTCATCTCTGATAGTTCCAAGCATAGGAAGATAGCACTCATTTGGACCTCTCAAACCTCCCACGTTTAGTGATTGTGTACATCTTGACATTGGAGGCGACCCTTTAAGATATTGAAGAATTGAAGCTTTGGCTTGGCTATCATCTGCCAATTCACTCAAAAGCAAATGGACCCCTTGCACTATCAGAAAATACAAGCCCAACGGCTTAAGATGCACCTGAATTAGTAGCATGTGCATACCTGGCACCTTAATTCTTTGGTTTTTACAAAGTTTATATATTTTTCCCTATGTTGCATGGGTTTCCGAACCGATGGGTGGGCTTCTCGAACCCGTCCCGGGTTCTCATCCCCAAGTACCGGATTCGGGTACGAGTGCTTCTAAGAAGAACCCACAAGAACTGGTTCTTCTATGAAGAGCTGTGTTTTCCGTTAAAAAATTTTGGGTTCTTTTGTCTTGACGGGTACAGAGAACCCTCATGATGGGTACTTGGAATCCCAAAATCGGGTTCTTTGGGGTTCATTTTAGTTCCTATTTTTAATTTTTTAATTAATTTAATGGGCTTCCCCTAATATTCCAGGTAGCTAGTTCTTCATCTCATGAGAGGAATTGGAGTACTTATGCCTTTAGGCATTCAGTAAAAAGAAATAGGCTGGGCTCAAAGAAGACAGAGAACTTAGTGTATATTCATAGCACACTTTGTCCCATATCTCGAAAAGACTCTGGGTACAAGGAGGGTCCTTTCAAGAGATGGGACCAATACATAGATGATGCTATGTGTGTGGACGAGGAGACACAACCAGATGGCCTTATTGAGCTACCTCCAATTGCTATGGATGAGCAAGAGCCTCAAGATGAGAGTAATTCCTACTTGGAGAGCATGCTAACTGAAGATCTGAGTGATGTTGATGACATGGCTTGAGAAAGCCAGTGTTCACTATTAGCTATTTTTATTTTAGTATTTTAAAATTTCCTAGTTTTTGTTTGGAGATGTCTTGAGGCAAATTTTGAATGTAGTATGACAATGGACATATATCATGATTCTTATTAATATGTAAACTCCAATTTGCACTTGGTATCAAACTAGAAATTTTGAAATTTCACTGTGAATGTTGAATGTTTAATGATGTGCATGTTTAAATATTTAAAGTTTAAATCATAAATAAGGTTTAAATATTTTAAAGTTTAAATCATAAATATTTTAGTTTTCTTGTTTAAAGTTGAAAATATACAAATTCATATATAGTATAATTTATAAAATTAATATTTATATATTATATATATAAATTATAAATATACCCTAGACGAACCCATGCACCCTGTTTCAAAAAATTATGTACCCGTCTCCAAACCCACGTTTCTTGGCAATATAGGTTTTTCCTTTTATATTCTCAATAGGACAGTTTTATAAGCAGTAAACTTGCTGAATTTTTAGGAGGCACACCTGGTTTGTAATGTTAATACACATTCCGTTGGAATTTTTTGGAGTACTCTGTGATAGCAAAATCCAAATAACTTTTTTGTACTTCGCAGCATGGCTCTGGTCTGTGGTTTTTTAAAACAGTAAAATTATTGCGAAAAACTAGCAAAATTGCGATTTTTTGGCCTAGCGAAAATTGCTAAATCTCTGTTTTTTGGCCTAGCAAATGTTTGTCAATTTTTACGTATGGTTTAGTCAATGTTTGTCAATTTTTACATATATTTTGATGGTATGATGGTATCTTAATTTTGCTGATGTTTGCTGATTTTTACCCAATATTTTGTTGATTTTTACAATTTTTTGGTTTTCCATATCTTTGCCGATTTTATCCATGCCGATGTTTGCAACATTGCTTTTACATAATAAGAGTCTAATGAAGTCATTAGTGGCATAAATCTTAAGGTAAGGTTTTGTTAGGGTTTTTCATCATTATATAATGATATAAATAAGGGTTTCCTTCACTCTCAGATGTATCCCATATCAGTTTTCAATACAATCAACCAATACTATATGACTAGGTGCTTATTGTCCATGTCTTCCTCCATCTCATGGGTGTGCAAGTGCCCCCTTTTGTCTCTTTGTGTTTCTGTTTCGGTTATTTCCATTTTGCAGTAGTAATTCCCTTTTGGGTGTCGGGACACCAAATCTTTTCTCTATTTCATGCATATTGTCTTACAATTAACAGTCGGCTTCTAGTCATCTTCTAGCCTCTCGTCACTCCATTTTGTGAAATGCTTTGCCAATGGATGAGGAACATGCACCATGATTTTGTCAAACTTGTATACTAATGATAATTGCAAATGTTGATAAGTTATTTTCAGGATCAGTGTGTGAAAATTTCTAACTAGAAATCCAATTGTAGTGACTGATATTATTTCTTCTACTTATTAATTCATAAATAAGTTATTCACAGCGTTTCTACAGCAAATACTGAAATAAATTCTACTGCAGCCTTCACAATTCAAATATGCGGAAAGTAAATGTAAGGAAAAATACTAGCACAAGTACAATCACAATTACACAGTTTTTTTTGGACAATTCTCCATGGAAAGACCCAATGTGGGAAAACTGGTGCAGTAGATGAGGGTTTCTTTATTAATTTTCAGCAAAATCTCATGTACAAGATACAACCTGTAGAATGGAGGAGGAATTTATGAGAGAAATTTTACAGATAGTTTCTCACGCTTCACAGTGGAATTCCGACTCTGGAGAGGACTTGCTGCCCTTACCGCATCACCTTCTGCACAATCACAACATCACTTCCTCTGCATTGTCCCTTCTCTACTTTGCATCTTCTCTCTGCTTCTTGCACTCCCGAATGTTATCACTCAGTAATTTCTCAAGGTTAAAGAAAGAAATCACCGAGGTAACCACAAACCTACTTTGGAGCATAGGCTCTAGCCAACCTATACTCAGAGAGGGCTCTCTCTGTATGATTTAACTTTGTTTGCTGGGATTTTAGATTAGTTATGATTGTTCTTGAGGTTTTTGATTTGTATTTGAGATTGGGTCGTGGGATCCTTAAAACAGATGGATAAAATGATGTCTTTAGACCATTGGGCTATGGAGTCAACAAAAGGGCAGTAGAACTGGCTCAACTCACTAAAGGGAATGTTCAAAGGGCAAGCTCATAGGGTAAAGTGCAGGTCTTTGGAACAGGAGGGTGAAATGGTTTTAATCAGGGTGAGAGAGCAATTAAGAATTCTAAGACCGAGATTTAAATGAGGAATAGAGGGTAATCAAAACAAAGGGAAATCAAGAATCCTTTGATATGGATTAGTAAGAAACAACCTAAACTAAGGAGCAATTATGAATTCCTTAACTTAGATATTAGTTGAAAACATTTATAAGTATAACTGTTAAAACAGAGCGTAATTAAACAAATTCTGAGATATTGTTCCAGTTATAGCATTCAGATTCAGAAATACATTAAAGATTGTGGAAAAACTTTAAGAAAGATAACAACAACATGAAAAAATACTTGTCTGCACTTCGCTCAACACATGAATCTTGTGAAATATCTTGTTTTTATTCATCAATCCAGCTTGCTGGCCTAGTGAGTGATACAATAGCTTTCCAGTCTTTTGATCAAGAAGTCTATAGAAATGTCTAAGAATCCACCCTAAAATACTTCAAATGAAGAAGTATTTATACAAATTCTAAACTGAAATATCTTGAAAAAATATAAAGATTGGTTTTACAAATATCTCAAACTGTTTTACATTAATAAAACTTAAATAAAGGACACTCAAAACTAATGAATCTATTTGGCACTATATTTATGGTTGGAGGGTGAAAAAGAAAAGAAAGTCAAATTTGATAGCAACTCTTAATTGATAATGAGGCTTCCAAGTCACTAACTGCCTCCTTCCTTTGTGCATTCTGCCCCAAAAATTTTGCAAAATTAGGGTCCAATGATACCTTTGTATATCTCAATTCGAGATAGATATGTAAAAAGTGAAAGAGGTTATCATAGATAAGTATGTTATTGAGATAAACCTCTTTCAGTTTCCCAAAATTCAGCTCCAACTGTTCACAACATTTTCTGCAAAAAGATGTCAAAAACATGACTTTGCACAGTCTGAAAAATAGGCTGTGAAGATATGCATTTATCTCCCTTTTTGTAATACCTGTGTAAAAAGTGAGATAGGTTTTTGTAGATTGGATTTTTAGGAACACAAACCTCCTCTAGTTTCTCAAAATGCATCTTGGATTGACCACAATAGTTTTTGAAAAATTATGACTTAAAACGGAAATTTCTGGAAAATGTACCATTTCTGTTCTGATTTAATCTTTTTTTCACTTTGATTTTTCAATTTGATACACTTTTACTGATATTCTTTCATCTGATGCACTTTTACTTTGATGACCTGTCAATATCTTTTACTGTGTTTTTACTTTTACTGTACATTTTAACTTTTTACTGTGTATTTCAATAGTAAATCATTTAGTTTTTTATATGTATTAGCATATGGTAATGGATATTAATCAACTTTCTGTATGTTTGATCTGTTTGTCTTTTGACTGTATGCTCTGTCTGGTTACTCTGTTTTAACAGTCAATGCTCTGTGTGAATGTTTTCTTCTCGGCTCTATGTATAATTGTCTTCTTCTCTGTTTTGCGTGTAATTGGTCTTTTTCCTCTAAATATAGGCTTATTTAATAGGTTTCTTGTCGAGTCTCAGAGTAAACAGGTTCTGTGACTAGTATCAGAACTGTTTATCCAAGCTCTGGTCTTTGGCTAATTACCTGCAAAATGCAACAATTATTAAGAAAACCCAGGTTGACAGAAAAGGCAATTGAGGGCTTTATGGCACAGGGATATCTGAGGAAGGAGTCGTGGCAGTGTTTTGAACGTAATTGGAGGTCGAATTACGTTGCAAAAGTTTAGGGTGGCGCTGAAGGGTTTAATGGGTTTTACTGTGAAATGGGGCGAAAGGCACAAAAACAAGGGTATTCAAGGTTTAACGGGCAACTTTTTGAATATGGCACAAAAATTCATATTAATGGATAATAGGTGGTTTTACGGGTTGGCAGGGAGGGGGAGTATTAGAGGCCGTCGCATCGCTTATGAGGCGAAGGTGGTTTTTAGGAGGGGTCACCTGATATAGTCTAGAGCTTGATACGTAGCCTTAGGGGGGTCGGGGAAAACCACTTTATCGGGAGGGTAACGTTCGTCCATCGGGCACGACCGATATGGCTATGGACCGTTGGATTTGTGCGCAAATGATCAGATGGTGGTTGGGTGAAGGAATAGCACGGACGAAATGTACGGAGGCTTTAGGGGGGCTTGATGCTTTAATCACAAGTGGTTTGTGATTATTTAAGGTTAAGGAGGGGTTTTATTTGTTTTGTCGGGATAAGGGGCCAATGTATTAGTTTCTATTAAAACTAAGGGTTGGGGGTATTTACATAGGGATTTAGTTAATATAAGGGAAAAGGATTTTATCGAAGATTATACAATAAAATTAATAAATAATATGAAATGCGATGGGCGGGGTGGGTATTTCCTTAAGTAAAACGGTAAAATGTATGTGTTTGCGCACTTTATTTACATATACTCAATACTTAGGATAAAGTGTTTTTTGTGGGTTTTTGGGTGAAAAGGGATTTACATGGGAATTTTCACTTTTCCTAGGCAAATGGTGTTTAACCTTGGGAAAAGGGGTTTTTTGGAGTAATGAAGGGGGAATGGATTTTATGAAGGGGATTCTAGCACTTGTGTACATAAGTTATTAAGTCGAGGGTCCGGTTCCACCAAAAGTCAGAGAAATGCTCAGAGCCTTTATGACTTGAAGGATTAAAATACTAGAATATGCTTGTGGATAGGAAATTAGTAGGTATAGGGGAAAAAATGACTGAGGGGGAGTTAATTAAATTAACTTGTAAACCTTTGTTTTTGCCTTCATAATTGATCATACATATTAGCACATATGTCTAAGCATGATGAATGTGTTTTGATCCAATCAACTTTATACTTTAGCAACCTTTCTTCTACTTACCCATTTACTTACCCTAACATTTTTTCTTCATTTTATTTGGGTGCATTTAGACTAACAAACCCTTATCATCCATTTTTCTTTTGAAAAGTAATCTATCTAATTCTAACCTTATATCATCCAAGGGCTGAAATTAAACTGATGAGCTCCTTTTATTTTCTCTACCTATCTAATGATCTGCCAAGATTAAACTGTTTGGTCAAATTTTATTCTCTAACAATAAACATAAAATTCAAATCATGAAATAACTACGATTAAACAGTTTGATTACCATGGATTGTGGCATAAATAACAAGCTGCACACAATCATTATTACGTATAAAAGTAAATAGGAGTGGCATTTAGACTTGCACAATTTCATGGTTTCCTTTTGTTTTTGGGGTTCATATATTTTCATTTTTTGACCTTCTCTTATTCTTTTTGTCCTTTGATATTTATTTTAGGACATACCCTCTTTACATTTTTTATTTTAATATGGAAAACATTTGCAGAAAGCAAAGGTATGTACAATATTACAAGGCTTAACCTTAGTCATTCAAAATTATGACTCCTATCGGTATAGGAACTTAACACTGACTATTGCTGATACCCTCTCTCTCTAACCTACAACTCTCCCTTTGATTCGATTTTCTCTTGCCGAACTTCAACTAGTAAGAAAATCGATCTACTTGGGCTACTGAGTATTTGCCTAGTTCGATTTCCAAATGCCCATTGAAGTCCTTCTTATAATCCTCTCGTTGATCAATCAATGGCCCAGATTAGATTATAATTAATGGCTCAGATCATTTTGACTTGATCCTCATCTTCTTCCAGAAGTTTCACCCTTAGTTTGATTAATACCCTTTAATTATTATTAATGAATGCCTAAGTTTAGACTTAGGCATTCATTAATAATAATTAATTATTTTAATAAAATTGTATCTGGGAGGAATTTTCCAAAACGATTTCAGGGTATTTTGGAATACATGTGTCCAAGCGTCCCTGCAAATTTTGAGACTTAGAGCACATCTGATGCTACCAGAAATCAACACTCCCTCTTAGCGAGGAATTTGCTCTAGTAATGCAACCTGTTGAAGCATCACTCTGACTCTGTAACATCACCATGTGCACTACTGATGTCTAACATCACTGCCCACCAACTACTATGCAAATGCTGCATCTGTGCTGTTGTTGGCCGTACCACTGTCACCGCTGCATTTGCACTGCAACCCTCTCATCTGTTGCTGCTGCAATTGAGAAACCATTTGTTTTTGCTATTGAAACGGGTTCTCTATCATACCCATTTGCTCCCTAAACGATGAACTTAGCTCTTCCTAGAGATTTTGTGAGTACGTCTGCTACTTGATTTCCTGTGGGGACATATTGCAGTTATACTGCCCCACGCTGAACACAGTCTCTGATAAAGTGACATCTGATATCAATGTGTTTTGATCGATCATGAAATATTGGATTCTTAGAGAGTTTAATACAACTCTGGTTATCGTAGAAAATACTGGTTGCTTGCATCCTCTTCCTGAACAAACTCACAAGTAGTTTTCTAAGCCATATATCTTTGCATGTAGTTGTGCTGGTCGCCATATATTATGCTTCTGTTGAGCTCAGAGCTACTGGCTTCTGCTTTCTATTGCACCAAGAGATCATTCCTGATCCAACGATGAAGCAATACCCGAAGGTACTTTTTCCGGTCTACTGAACTACGTGCCCAATCTGCATCTGTGAATCCATTCAATCTGAGGTCATCTCCTTCGGTGTATTTCAATCCATATCCGACTGTTCCACACACATATCTAAGAATGTGCCTAGATGCTGTCCAAGACTCCAATGCACCCTTTTCGGTTCCACCATGAACTGACTAAGGGTGTTGACAGCGAAGCAAATGTTTGGCCTAGTGTTGATCAGATACATGAGCAACCCAATGAGTTGTTTGTACAAGGTGGGGTCCACTTCCTTGTCTTCTGATGCATCTATTTCCTTCCAGTTCGTGATCATAGGTGTAGCCATGGGTCGACAATCCTGCATTCTGAATCTCTTCAACATCTCTGTAGCATATCTTCCTTGCCTCTTGAAGATCTCCCCATTCTTCTGCCAAACTTCCAACCCTAGAAAAAATGCATCAACCCCATATCCTTTATGTCAAATTCAACTTCAAGATTCTTTTTGCAATCCTTTATGAGCCTAGATGACCCTGTTAGAAACAAGTCATCCACATATAATACCAGAATAAGTGGCTCATTCTCCACATTTAGATAGTAGAGATTGGGATCAACATTGCTCTTGACGAATCCAAACTGCTGCAAGTAACTATCAATCCGACCATACCATGCTCTGGGTAACTGCTTGAGGCCATATAGGGCTTTCTTTAACTTGCATACATGAGTTCTCTTTTCATGAGTTTTGAAGCCTTCGGGCTGTTCTATATACACCTCTTCTTCTATCACCCTGTTCAAGAATGTTATCTTGACATCCATCTGGTGAATTTCCCATCCCATTTGAGCTGCTAGGGATATAACGGATTTGATAGAGGTATGTCTAGCTACTAGGGTGAAGGTCTTCTCATAGTTTATTCCTTCCTTTTGTGCATACCCCTTTGCCCCGAACCTAGCCTTGTACTTCTCTATACTGCCATCTGCAACATACTTGATGTTGTAGATCCACCTTGATCCTACAACTGATTTATCTTCTGGTCTAGGTACCACTTCCTAGACATCATTCGTCATGATTTAACTATACTCTTCTACCATGGCATCCACCCAAACTTGGTGTTGTATGGCTTCTTGAAAGCTGGAGGGTTCTTCAACTTGTGCTACCAAGGATTGGTACCTGTCAGGCTGTCTACGCTGCCTCTTCTTGGTTCTAGGAGCTCCGACAAACTCCTCTGCATCCCTCAGCGTATGCCGTACTTCCCTACTAGTTCTACCACTGGTGGTGGGAGGCTTAATCAAATCTCTCTCCTGTTCCATCCGCTGAGAACTGCTTGGATTTCCTACTTCTGAGGAAATACTAGTGATGGTCACTGTGCTCGATCCTAGTGTCTGTCCTCCTCCTTGTCCTCCTTGGTGCCCTTGTTGTTGTTGGACTAATGGGACATCTTTTGCTGGCATCTCTCGAGATTCCTGAAGGCTCTATCCTCCATGAACTTTGCATCCCGTCTTACTACAATCTTCCTGCTGCTAGGAATGTAGATTTTGTATGCCTTCGTGGTCTCCCTATATCCTAAGAGGTATACCTTTTCTGCAGTCTGATCCAGTTTACTACGGTTCTCGTCTGGAATATGACAATATGCCACACTTCTCGTCTGCTATGTTCTATGCTAGAGCATTTTTTTTCAATTTTCACAGTTAGCTCAATATCTTTTCCAGATTAGCAATCACATCAGCATTAAAGTAAACTACAGATAGAACATAAATATAAATCGCAAAAGACAAGCCAAGATGAGGACACAAGATGTGGCTCTAGCTAGGGACAAACCCCAATGTGGGGAAACCCTTGATCAATTCTTCTTATATGTTCTTCAATAGTTCAGCACAAAGAGAGAGAGAGAGAGAGAGATAGTACGTTTACAATAGAAGTCAATACTTTGACTTATTTAGATAAGAGCATAGATCATCTCTAAGAAGATGATACATGAGATTAGTTGAAGACAAGCTGCTTCAACTAATTCTCCAAGGTGACTCCTTCACCTATCGTTGTGCTGCATTTCATCATCATACTGCACCTCACCGCGTTGCACCATGTTGCACCCATCATCACTATGTTGCGTCTCATCACGCTTCATTAATCATCACTGTACTGCATTATGTGCAATTGCTGCACTATGTTGCCATCTTGACCTATGTGTTGGCTGCACCTTGCTTGCTTGTTGTCCCTTGCTTGCTTGTTGTCCTTAGCATGCTTGTTGTTGCATGCTAGTTGTCCCTTGCATGCTAGTTGTGACATTGCATGCTTGGTGTATTTGCTGCTAAGTACCATAAAACTGCCCCAATGTTAGTTAGCTGTCCCTTGCATGTTGCTCTCCTTCAGAGATAGATGCTCCGACTGTTTTGACAGTTCTCGGCAGTTCTGGCTATTCCCGGCAGTTCCGGCAATTCCGGTTGTTCCCGGCAGTTTTGGCAGTCCCGATAGTCCTGGCAGTTCGGGCTTTTCCGGCAGTTCCAACATTTCTGGCATTTTCGGCGTTTTCGGCTTTTTTGGTAATTCCGACTTTTTCGGCATTTTTGGCTTTTCTAGCTTTTCCGACAGTTCCGTCCTTTCTAGCTTTTCTAGCTTTTCTGTCTTTTCCGACAGTTCCAGCTTTTTTGGCATTTCCGGCAGTTTTGGCTTTTTTCGGCTTTTCCGGCTTTTCTAGCAATTCCAGCTTTTTTGGCAGTTTCGGCTTTTCCGGCATTTCTGGCTTTTCCAGCTTTTTGAGCAACGAAGAGCTTATTCTCCCATGACTGCATTTAGATCTAGGGCATGTTATCTAGGGCAGCGTATACCCTAGGGCACTCCCTCTAGCTCTCATCTTCATCAAACCCAAAACAAGATGAAGTGAGATCACAAGAGTGAGTGTGTGTGTGACAAATGACTTCAAGTCCTCTTCTATTTATACTAAAACGTAGAGGTTGAATAGACATGACTGTTGGACTTCTGAGCCTACATAAGTTGC
>APFE030712704.1:40410-54537 GCA_000404065.3 Pinus taeda
GATCCAAGAAAAATATCAGTTGCCATAAATAAGATGACCCACATGGAGTTTGACCCTAGTTGCCAATTTTAACACTCCCTCTCAACTAGGGAGAACTCCATCCACTGATCCATATGTTCGACTGTACTATCTTCGCCATTAGTGCCCTGCACTGCTCTACTCTGCTGAACCATGAAGAAGAAGAATTGATCGAGAATGTCTCATACCATTCTCTACTGACCCGCAGTCAGTTTCATCTGAAGCGAGTGTGTCACATCACTCTTACTGACCCGAAGTCAGTTTTATTGATCCCATATCAATATCACAAGAAAGTGTCTCAAACCACTCATACTGATCCCAGATCAGTTTCATTGATCCCAGATCAATGGAGGTCATCCTAGCATAGGGAGTACGGTAGATATAACGATGCATCCATTGATAGAACTACTATGGTCCCTACCCTCATTTCCCTGCTCATTGATCAGATGAGAGGTACTTCCCATGAGTCCCAGACTGCATGGGTAGGATGCCTCGATAGGAGAACAAATCATCCTGTCCACAAGAGAATGAATCATCATGTCAGTGGATGCCACGAAGAACAAATCATCCTGGCCCATAGTCGCCATGGAGAACGAATCATCCTGGCTCATAGGAGAACGAATCATCTTGTTCCACAGTCACCGCGGAGAACGAATCATCCTGGCCCACAGGAGAACGAATCATCCTGTTCCATAGTCACCACGGAGAACAAATCATCCTGGCCCACAGGAGAACGAATCATCCTGTTCCACAGTCGCCACGGAGAACGAATCATCCTGGCCCACAGGAGAACGAATCATCCTATTCCACAGTCGCCACGGAGAACGAATCATCCTGACCCACAGGAGAACGAATCATCCTGTTCCACAGCGCACCACCAGGGGAGGGTGAGTTGCCCTGTGGTCGTATGTTGCTCCAGTAGGTACCCCAAGCCCCCTTGAGCTCCCAGAGTTCAATGCATGCAACATGTAGGACCCTTATAAGAAGGTCTCTCAATGACTCCAGGTCGTTCAGGAAAGTTACAGATTTGACCTTTCCCTGGGGCTTTGACAAAAATGTCTGCAACCTGTACATCAGTCTCAATGTGATGCAACCCCCTCGCTCATCGGCTTAACATATCCCAGATACGGCATTATCTGATGTCTATCTGCAGGAGCAATCATTGAATACGGGATTCCTCAATAATCGAATCCCACCTTTGGTTGTCACAGAGAACCACAGTGGTATTCATCATGTGTACAAACAACTCACTTAAGAGCTTCTGCAACCATGCAGCTTCACACGAGATCATACTCGTAGCTGTGTATTTAGTCTCAGTGGTGCTTATAGCAACCGATTTCTGCTTCCTGCTCATCCATGATATCGAAACAAAATCCAAAGAGAACCAGCATTGAGAAGTGCTCTAGTGATCCTCCACACTGCCTTCCCACTCAACATTCGAATAATCATGCAGTTTCATATTTCCGGCAGTGTATCTCAATCCATGAGAGATTGTGCCCCGAAGATATCTCAGAAGATTCTTGGCACCAATTCAGTGAGGCTCAACCAAATATGGTCTCACCATGCTAACTGCAAAACATATGTTCGGACGGAAGTTCACCAAGAACATCAACGCGAATGAGTTTATGAAACTCAGAGGCATTTCCTAAATCTGGTCCGACATCACTACCATATAACTTCTGAAAGTTAATATCCTCGAGGTAGTCACAGGCTTGTAGTTTATCATTCCACATTCGAAATCCAACTCCCTCTTACTTCTGCAAATGAGAGGGTCTGCACCTGTTAGAAATATGTTGTCCTCATAAGGTGCCGGTATGAGAGGTCTATCATCCACAACCTTTGGGTAATGGTTTGGATCGGTTTCACTCCTAGTGAATCTCAACGTCATGAGACAGCTATCAATCCTCTCATATTATGCCCGGGGTGTTTTGCTTCAAGCCATAGAGGGCTTTCTTCCACCTGTATACATGAGATTCTCGATCATGAATCTCAAATTCCTCGGGTTGTTCCAAACCTGTGGACCTACTACATGAGGGGAATGTCCCCTTATAAGATTTTCCTTCCATACATCTTAGACATGTACCTTCATGCTCTACATGAATTCATATATCCCTATCACCATTTGACTCACATCAGGTAGGGCCCCATAGGTAGACCTTCGGTGTTATAGATGTGATATGTCAATTGATATGATCACCAATGGACCATCTTGCAACTTGATACAAATTGCCAACCCTGAACCCATGAGAAAAAGCATCTTTGAAAATTATATTTTTTAACATGTACCTTTCCATCGATGAATGCCACCCTGAAACCTTTGACTTCCATTTCCGAGATGGACATCAGGGTCTTCTTGCGATCAGGTACATAAAAGAGATTCTGTAAATGAATTGAGTTACCCTTATTCAATTGAGAGTTAAAATTCCCTACACCCTTTCCGGGATAGGTGGCATCGGATCCCACGATTGTTTCCATCTCTACCAAATTAGAGAGTGCACCCATTTATCCGATGAAGTGCCTTGAAGCACTACAATCTATAAGCCAGATTCCCAAATAATCTGAAAGAGAGGGCCAATACAAGATAACGCTTCTTTATCTTATCAGAAACAACATTTGATTCTTCATACCTGGGGTTCCTTGCTTTTTATGAAGAATCGGCCATTTCTTTGATGACCTGCATTACTTGTTATTCCTTTGATCATTGAAGATGTCCCTGCAATGATTGTTATCATCATCAAGTGACGTGTCCCTGCCATTCGGACACTCCTTCGCATAATGGCCGAACTAGTTATTTGCCTTTCCTTCCACCTTGAGATCCAGTCTTCCAATGAAGTGATCTTTAGATAGGCCATATTCCGCTGCGCCATTCTGATAATATTCTTTTCTTTGACTTCACCCTTCGTGAATTTGAAGGGGGATGAGGAATCCACTGATTCTTTTGTCCTTTCCCAACTGTCTTTGGTGATTGCTCTTTCACTCTTGCTTGGGCATTGTCTTCACCTTAGCTCCGATACCATGTTAATTTTAGGTATGTTCTATGCTTAGAGCAATTTATTTTAATTTTCACAGTTAGCTCCACATCTTGTGTCCTCTTGTCTTGGCTTGTCTTCTGCGATTTATGTTTATGTTCTATTTGCAATTTACTTTAATGCTGACGTGATTGCTAATCTGGAAAAGATATGGAGCTAATTGTGAAAACTGAAATAAATTGCTCTAAGCATAGAACATACCTAAAATTAACATCTTTCGACTTCTTCCCTATGAAGATTCCTTCAGGCGCTTTATTCTCCAATGCTTTGTGAGGAGTTCTATTCTGGATATATACTACTATGCTGCATGCCTCCGCCCATAAGAATCTAGGCAGATTTTGGTCATACAACATAGCCTTTGCCGTCCCAACAATAGTTCTATTCTTTCGCTTTGCTACTCCATTCTGCTCTGGATTATATGGAGCTGTCCATTCTCTTTTGATGCCCTCCTTTGCACAGAAATCTGTGAAGTCTTTGTCCGTATACTCTCCACCATTTATTTGAATGCAATACCTTTATCTTTTTCCGTGTCATGTTCTCTGCAAGAGCCTTAAACTCTCTGAACCGATCAAGGACCTCATCCTTGGTCTTTAAGAAATAGATCCGGGTTTTTCTAGAGTGATCATCAATAAAGGTGACGGAGTATTCGCCACCACTAAGAACTCTCGTGGACATTGGACCACAAATATCTGAGCTTATCAATCCCAATACGCCTTTCGCTCTGTTGTTACTTCTGGAAAAAGCTGCCTCAGTTTACTTCCCTAATATGCATCCTTTGCATACATCATCATGCTCAGTACTGAGGACTAGTACTTCTGTAACAGTGTCTCTGAGCATCCTCAGTGCTCCATTGTGTAAGTGTCCCATTCGCCTGTGCCACAGTTCATTCAATTCCTTCTCGCCATTATGGTTGTTGCCTATTAGTGCCATTGGAGGCTCGAGCTGCAATTTATACAATCTGTTGCTTCAAGCTCCAATTTGTCTCATCTTCTTCTAGCTTGGATGTTTGACGTATACTTTCCTTCCAATGAAGTATAATCGTATCCCTTGTCCTGTAACTGGGACCTTGAAATTAGATTCATTCCTAACTCGGGCAAAGGTAGAACATTAGTGGCTTGGATGCTGGTTCTTGCTTTTGTCTAAAATGCTATGGTGCCTCTCCCTATTGGAGTACACTTCGTTTTGTAAAATGATAGGGATAGGGTTAGGATAACCTTATTGCCTTGCCTCGTACAATGAGGTGGGGCTATCTCTTCTCTCTCTAAGATAATGGGAATGGGGCAAGTGAAGGCACTGAGTGATCAATGCTCTTCTTGATAGTTCGAGAAGTATTCTCGTACTCTAGTCATGTGAGCTAAAGCACCATTATCAATATACCAAACATTTGTTGACACAGAACTTGACAAGCATGCGAATTCTTTTTCTAATTTGGAAGATAATTCGTAGACATATTGATTTTCCATCCTTAATTGTGCCATTTTTCCTATATATTTTTGATGCTTTTTTGCCCAACAAAAAAAAACTGCATCTCACCTGAAGTCTGCTATGTGCTGAGATTGTTGCACTGCTCCCTCTGTCACAAGCAAACTTCGATATGGAAATCTTTCTCTTTGTCGACTCACTCAAAGAGAGATTTTCCACGATTTTCCCTCCTGGACTTCGCAATCCCTTTGAGGATTCGATCTACTGCCTACACAACTCCCACTTCTGTTCAACGCTGGCTCTTGTGGTTTCGTTCTCTTGCTTCTCCTTAGCTCCGATACCATGTGAAAATTTCTAACTAGAAACCCAACTGCAGTGACTGATATTATTTCTTCTACTTATTAATTCAAAAATAAGTTATTCATAGTGTTTCTACAACAAATACCGAAATAAATTCTACTGCAGCCTTCACAATTCAAATACATGGAAAGTAAATGTAAGGAAAAATACTAGGACAAGTACAATCACAATTACACAGTTATTTTTGGACAATTGTCCCCGGAAAAACCCAATGTGGGAAAACTGGTGCAACAAACGAGGGTTTCTTTATTAATCTTCAACAAAATCTCATGTACAAGATACAACCTGCGGAATGGAGGAGGAATTTATGGGAGAAATTTTACAGACAATTTTCTCACGCTTCATAGTGAAATTTTGATTTTGGAGAGGACGTGCTGCCCTTACTACATCATCTTCTGCACAGTGACTACGCATTCCCAGCGTCACTGTCTCTACTCCGCGTCACTGCCTTTGCGCTGTCCCTCCTCTGCTCTGCGTCTTCTCTTTGCTTCCTGCACTCCCGACTATTGCTGATACCCTTTCTCTCCACCTGCAACTCTCCCTTTGATTCGATTTTCTCTTGCCGAAGTTCAACTAGTGAGAAAATTGATCTACTTGGGCAACTGAGTATCTGCCTGGTTCGATTTCCAAATGCCCATCGAAGTCCTTTTTATAATCTTCTCGTTGATCAATCAATGGTCTAGATTAGATTCTAATCAGTGGCTCAGACCATTTTGACTTGATCCTTGTCTTCTTCTAGAAGTTTCACCCCTAGTTTAATTAATATCTTTTAATTGTTTTAATTTCCTAAGTTTAGACTTACGCATCCATTAAAAATAATCAATTATTTTAATAAAACTGTCTTTGGGTGGAATTTCCCAAAACAATTTCTGGGTATTCTAGAATACATGTGTCCAAGCTTCCCTGCAAATTTGGAGGCTTAGAGCACATCTGATGCTACCAGAAATCAACACAGTATTCGGTCTTTTTCAGGACAGGTTGCATTGGCATGCTGCAGCATTTGGAGATGGTTGTTTTCATGTTCATACTGCATTTCTGGGATGTGGTAGTTCTTGCAGATTCCAGCTTTATCCATTCTTTATAAAGTCAGGTGTAAGTTTGTTTTTGAGAACGAGCATACTCTTTGTCTGCTCCTTGTGGTGGAATCGGGATGAGATACACCATCTAACATCTGGTTAAGGCAATTCTGTTGATCAAAGTTGCTCAATCTCTTGATTCAACAGCTCATTCTGATTATATTTCAGTGTTAGTTGTTTTATGGAAGAGGTTAGAATGCCCATCATATATACCCTTCCACTTTTTGCATTGCTGTTTATAAATATATTTTTTTGAAATATGTTTATAAATATTTTAATTTGCAATATAGCTGCCCAAATATTCACCATGGTTTATATATATATATAAATTTTTATTTATTTGAAATATAACACGTATTTAAAAAAGAAAAATTGTTAAGAGGTTTTGAAATACCTATTAATTAGAGGACATAGCCTTTAGACTTTTTTTTCTTTCTTTAAAACCTCTGGACGATTGCTGTCTCCCCAATTGCCTTCTCCTGAACTCTTCACCACAACTATTTGTGAATTGTGATTGGAATTTCTCACGTTAACTTTGAATTGCCAAAAACATCAGGGGTCAAAGCCGTCAAATATAGATTAGCCAAATCCTTTAACAGACTAATATCCGAGCTATGGAATTAACAGAAACATATAGTTAATAGAGAAGGAAATGAGAGAGCAGCATACAAACATTTAATCATGTATGCGTGTATGGAAACAATCTGTGTAGAAGCAAAACGAGTCTTATTTTTATATCATGAATGTGTTCAAAGGATCACCTCATCATGGAAGTACCAAGAGGACACAAACCATACAGTCAGAGCTATGGGGTATGGCATCCCTTCGTATGTTTCTCATACTTGACCAGCGATTATGGGAAATTAGGAAGATGGTTCAAAGGCAACTAACAGGACAACTTTTCACGTGTCAATAGCCAACTGAATAGAGACTTGTAAACTCCTTTACATTCTAATTTATTTTTATACAAAATGTAAATTTATTTTTCCACTTTTGTGTTTGGTTTGAGGGTAGTAAGCATATCAAAATTGCCATGGTAATCCTGTAGTTCTGCCTTGCAACTGGACGAATAATCTCTCTCAAAACGGTGTTGAATAATCTTATGCAGCTTCAGTCGGGTGGATCTTCATATAGTTGGAGGTGTGTTCAAGGACAAAAAATGTGGGTTAAAAAAGATTGGCATAGAATTTTCAAGAAAAGAAAGAGCTGAAAACGGAGGGCCAAAACCATTCCCGCAAGGTGGAGAAAAAAGCATTACCATTTGAAAACTGACCTAGTAGTTTCGTTGAATCTGCCAGCCTAGCAAATGATTAAAATTTCTTAACTCTGACAGTGGTGCTCAACGAGCTGACAACATCCTCATGTTTTACTAGTAGTATCTTGTTTTAAAGAAGGAAGGTTCATCGTGCTATTGAGGGCTATTTTTTCCTTCGACTCCAATCTTCTTGGTCTTCTTCTCTGACTCTAGTGCATCGATAATCTGGTCTGCAACATCTAGTACACATGTTTTGCGTGCAAGCATGATTGATCCCCGTTGTAGCCATTTTGTGTCTAGCAATGGAGAATATAATAAAACATTAAAGTTAATATTGAGTGGGTTATAAATAATGAAATTCTCTGTTAATTACATGTCCTTGGAGTGGCAATGACACTATAATAACAACTGCAAACATGATATATGATCTACATGTTTATTGCTTCATGTCTTGTTTGAGATGTTCTTTTTAATTGCTATATTTGCAGATATGCTTTGGAATGCAATGTTTAACTTTTGGGTTACATGGTAGCTTTATAGTTTAATGCTATGTGTTTTCATCTGGCAATCTTTAATCAATACATACATGTATATAGGTATATGATGTGACCAATTACTTGGAGGAGCATCCAGGAGGAGATGAAGTGTTGCTTTCAGCAACTGGTATTTTCTAATGCATTTCCCCTTTTTCTAGTCAATCATAGGGATACTAGCGATTGCATATTTCCTTTCTCCATTGCTTAGGACAAAAGATATTTCCTTTATTGGGTCTTCAGTTGATTGGGACTCTGCAATTGTGATTTTGGGTATTTAACTAGGAAGTTTCCAGATGGAACATTTACATCTTATCGAATAAAGGTCACGTGAAACTTTGAAAGAACAGACCTAGTACCTTACTCTTGGTATATTGCTCTTGCTGTTTTTACATTGGTACAGGCAAAGACGCAACGGATGATTTTGAAGATGCTGGACATAGTAACACTGCAAGGGAAACTATGGAAGAATATTACATTGGAGATTTCGATCCCTCTTCGATCTCCTTGAAATCGACAGTTAAACAAGCACATAACAATTCTGGGAAAACTGTGGACTCTGTATCAAAAATTTTGCCATTTGCAATTCCTTTGGCCTTTCTGGGCTTGGCTATTGTCGTTTGCATTTATGTCAAGAAAAATTGAAATTTGAAGCACACTTGAGTTTGAAGCATTTTTCTTTTTATGATTTCTGGTTTTGGCTTCCCATGTATGGAGGTCTTCACTAAGAGTAAGGACAATAGAAATGACTCTATTTGAAGCACATTGACGAATTTGAGTGAAAAACATGGAGAACTTATTTTTATTTTGTGTCATTGAATGCAATCACTTTTCTTAAATGCAAATGGATCAGGCGGTGTGTCTGTGATTACATAAAATTCAAATCTGAAGATGATTATTTTTCCATTTTAAAGTAGAGACACCTAAAGGTTCCAGAACATCAAATCTCACAGGAAAAGGCCAAGAATCATACACAAATCAATTCTATCCAAGTGAAAGCAACTTCCCAAACCCGGTTCTCATCACTGCTGAAAGAAAAGTAATTTCAGTTTCTGGGTTTCAACCATCGTTCATCAATAAGGAATCAGTTTGCCCCTGTTTTTATCGATGCACACTTCATTTTGTAATTTGTTGTGGATTTAAAGCGTGCTTATATATTTCCAATCAGAAAGCAGTCACTTGTTGGAATAATCAAAAGAAACGATGTCATCCAGCACCTTCAACCCAAATAATAAAACAGGCTATTTATCAGTACATATACAGATGGTCCTTTTGTGTGGTATCTTAGACATTTATTCGATGTTAACTTTGAAATATGAAACATTATATCATTTGGAAGATATATAGAATTAATTCTCAATAATAATTTGAATATTGACCCATATTAAAAAAATATTAGAAAAACAACCCTCCAATATAGATGAGATGATTATATATATAGATATATATTTGGGTAGAAATAGGAGTGGGCATTTTTATGGGAAGATTGAGTAACCAATATATTCACATCGTAACCAATCAACCATTAGGTTAGTAATTGGCATCACTCCCTTGTGGCTACCTCTATTGGTAAGTTATCCATGATATATTGGAGCTTATACATTGTTATACCTCTCCACCAATGTGGGATTAATTTTTTGTATAAAGATGTATTTATATAGTAGAAACAATTTCAAGGTAGACATTTTAGGTGTATTTGACTGAGTAATGACATTTTTGTAGGAAGGCATGTGAAAGGGTTATTCTAATTTTGCACAAAGGGCGGGATATTCATTTTGGAATCAATCAATTATTATGTTAATACAAGACATCACTCCCTTATCACCATTCCCCATAAAGATTATAGTATATTTGAGTATATATGTTTCTTGTGGGCCATATCTCACATCTCTTAACCACTGTGTGATTAATCAAGCATATTCACATTGGAACCAATCAACTATTATGTTAATCAACTATTATGTTAATATAGGACATCACTCATTTTGGAATCAATCAATTATTATGTTAATACAAGGCATCACTCCCTTATCACCATTCCCTGTAAAGATCATGGTATATTGGAGTATATATGTTGCTTGTGGGCCATATCTCTGGCACATCTCTTAAACACTGTGTGATTAATCAAGCATATTCACATCAGAACCAATAAACTATTATGTTAATATAGGGCATCATATTAGAGCATATTATATTGCTGTGTGTCACATATCCCAATCCTTGTGGTATTAGCAGAAAGATCATGGTATATTAGAGCCTATATATTGCTGTGTGTCACATATCCCAATCTTTGTGGTATTATAGAGAGGTCTTTTTTTGGGTTGACTTAGTAATGAACAATTTTTGTAGGAAGGCATGTGAAAGGGGTATTGTAAAGCAATGCGAGAGTTTTATTTTTTTGCATAGAAAGAGGGAAAGACAAAGAAACAAGCATATTCAAATTGCAACCAATCAACCATTATGTTAGTAGGGGACACTACTTCCTTGTGGCTACCTCCAATAGTATAAAGATCTGGTATATTAAAGTTTATGTATTGTTGAGAGCCACATTTCTCAATCAATGTAAGATTATTTTTTGGTGAAAAAAGATATATATGTTATAAAAATAATTTGAAAATACAAATTTAAGGTGTATTTGGCTTAATAATAAAAAGCTTTTATACAAAAACATGTAAATACAAATATACTAGTAATGAGTGTGTTTTTATTTTTTTCCTTATCAATGCAAAAGTAGTGAGAAAGATTAAGTGACAAAGATATTCACATCACAACCCAATCAACCGTTGCATTAATAAAAAGTACCATTCTCTTGTGATTTTCTCCATCCACATAAAGATTAGATATAAGATTTAAGTATCACCACATCTCTCCATCAATGTGTTAGACTAATAAATTTTTATATATATATATATATATAGTTAAAATGATAATTTATATTGTTTATGTTTTTATATAGTTATATAAATTTTGATCATTACATTATTAATTAGTTTATTTTGTTTAAATTTAATTTTGTTGGTGTTTCTTATCTCTTTTATTTGATAAGTGGAATTTTTTATTGATGATTGGTGGTTAACTTTTTATCTTTTGGATTGATTATTTTTTCTTATAAATTTTAAAAAATTGAGTATATATTATTATTTTAGATGTGAAATTTTAAACTTATAAATATAGTAGTAATATCTCTCCACCACCTATTTATTGGATTATATTTAAATTTGATTATTAAATTTGTTAGTTTATTATGCTATGTAGTAAAAGATTCTGAGTGTGGGTTATAGTTGCTCTTCTTTAATTATAGTATCAAAGTATTTGAGGTATGCTAGATGAATTTGTTGATTGGTTTAACGACTCTTGTTTTGTTGATTGGTTTAATGGCTCATGTTTGTGCATCAACATTAATAGCATTGAAACCTAGGGGATTTTAAATTGACGATGAATGGGTGTGCTGTTAAGACAGTCTTTGCGAAAAGGTCACCAATTCAAATCTTGTTGTGGATTAGCCAACCACAAAAACATTAATAACATTGGAAATTGTGATATACCTAAATGTCATTACAAAATTATATATATCTAAATCATTTAGATACTTCTTGCTTGAGGTTTTTCTACTATATGATATTTCCTTTCAAGCTATAAAACTAGAGCATTCACAAGTGTTTCAAAGGGTTCACAAGTGTTTCAAAGGATTCATAAGTATTTTAGTGAGTTGGTAGCACATCCCAATCTTTTAGTAGCTTATATGGAGTTGATTCCTACAAGTGTTTCACAGGGTTCATAAGTGTTAAATTTGGACAACTAGGTCCAAACTCCATGTTCTGATGCTCAGATTAAGAGGCGAATATTTTTGTTGGATTCCTCTTTCTGAGAGGTGTAAAATCCATATAAAAATAGTCTTAATCCGATGAGCAGAACTTATATTTTGAATTTATTATTCATAATAAATTATATGTGCAAGGTCGGCCAGTTTTGTAATGTAGGCTCACATGCCCAACAGATGTGTCACACACCCTCATTGATGGATATATATACAGGAAAAGTTGGAGAGAATTTCAACACAACACAACTCACATCTTCTCTATCATAACTTGTTGGAACGAAGAGGGTTGTCGTGACACATGCTGGGCTGGCTGACCATAGGAGACTTTGCTGGTTGAAGCATCCTGTTGACCGCCGAAACGAACACACACATTTTTCCTGTTTCTGATTTGTCTTCTGTAAGATCTGCTTATATGTTCTATCTGCATTTTTGCTTAACTACTTGTATGATTGCTGTGAGAAAAGTGAAATTGCTCTTAGCATAGAACATCTACAAAACTTTACATGGTATCAGAGCTGAGGTGAAGACAAACTCTAGCAATCATCATCGAACTCACGGAGATCTCTCGCATAGAGGACAAGGAGATACGAAGATGTGCGTCGTTCTGTGCGCAGGAAGTCTAAAAGAAATCTTCGTATAATTGGACTCGGATGGTGAGGAAGAGACTCGGCAAAGAGATCGAGGAATAATCGGGCAGCAGATGAAGTTCGGAGAAGCGCAGTAGTTATCCCCTTCGAAACAGGGAAAGAACGAAGTGCTGACGGGATTCCGGATTCGGGTGCCTGGTCGTTGAATGGACAGTCGTGCAATCGATGGCAAAGTCGATGGGTTGAGCCGACTGCGGGAAATTCCTTCGTCGTTCTGAGCAGGAAAGAAAATTATTTGGCTAGAGCCAGCACCTTGAAGCCGAGAGCTTTCATTTTTTGGACGTGATGGTGGATGATGGACCGACCTCCAGTTGTTTATTTTGGATGTGGTCAAAGCCTAGTACGTGCCATATTTGTGATGCGAGATACTTGCAGGGTCCTGATAATTAATTTCGCGCAGCATAAGTGGTCAACCGCACTCATCGTGAGGACTGGGCGTGACATATTGAAGCCGGTCTCAGTGTTTTTTTGAGGCGTGATCGGTTGCCAGGACTGAGCGTATTTGCAGAGGGCCAAGTGCCATTGTTGCAATGTTGTATGGCTATGCGTTGAATACTCGAAGCAGATGATGGATCGACCGATATTTCATCAGCATCGAACGAAGGTGGGGCAAGGTCGACGGTTGAGGTAGCGCATGATGCATATGCGTTATAGTGCCGAAGCCAGTGCGTAGAAGAGAATTAATTAATTGTCGTGTTGTGCCCAGACAACAACGACCGCCCTCAACAAATTAACAAAGCAGTGTCGTCATTTGTGAAATCAAGGGGCTCGACGTAGATTAACAGTGGAGGGAAGAGCATACGTTGATCGGGCCACATCAAAGACCAGAATTGTCTGCGCTTGAATCCGTTTTTCCATTACAACAACGGTCGATTCATAGTTCCAGGAAAGGAAGGCATGATCACCAAAATTGTCAGGTAAATTATTGGTTATGCCGAGAGCCTGTTCGCTGCTAGGCATTGAAGATTTGTGGAACAAGGTCACAAGTCACTCCCTATTCGGTTGTTGTATATAAAGTACTGTCCTCCCTTTAATTTCTGGAAGTGCCTACAGTGCATTTGAAGTTCATTGTTATTTATATATCGTCCCTGCTGAAGAATATTTCTCTTCTTGGTGCTTCTAAGACACTTTGAGGCTGCTACGTGAGGCCATATGTGGAGTTTCAACTGCTTACCTCATACCTGAAGCAGAGTACATCACAGTATTGTGTAAATCTTCTCATAAGTACTGTCATTGTCAGGGTTGCAGAGGTTTGAAGAGCAATGTGGCAGAGATGTTGAAAAGACAGTACGATTAGAGCAGAGAACCAGTGCATTTGACCTGTGCGTTGACAAACTTGGCTGAGCATTGTATTGAAGTTTATCTCATTACCGGATATCAGGTTCTCTATAACTCCTGTTGTATTGAACAAAGTTATGAAACATGGAATGTTGAGATAAAGAGCGCAGAGATTTTATAGCAGGACTGTCTCGTGGATAAACCGAGGGTTGACACGTAGACCGGTCTATATGCGTACAGGTGTACTGGAATAGGCAGTGTAGCAGACTGTCAAGGGACTGTTACGTGGTCAGAACAGAAGATTGGCACGTGGACAACATGGAAGACAAAGGATTCAATGTAACTTTCTCTGATGGAAAGGTACTCATGTGGAAGAAGAGCTTCAAGGAAGCTATCTCAATTGGTTTTAGAGTTGGTACACTCTACCAGGTTGGAGGGAGTCCGTTGGGAGGTATGACTTGTGATACTATCCGTCAAACCGAACTATGGCACCGAAGATTTGGACACCTTCATTACAAGGCTCTTCCCGAAGCAAGGAAGGTGGTGACAGGGATGCCTGATTTTGGAAATAATCATGAAGGTTTATGTAAGGGCTGTGCTGAAGGAAAACATACAAGGGGACCTTTCCCCTCAAGTGTCACAAAGACATCTGAGATATTGCAACTGGTCCATTATGATCTTTCCGGTAT
>APFE030712704.1:69142-137089 GCA_000404065.3 Pinus taeda
GCAGCTGAAGCAACAAAAGAAATTGTGTGGCTCAGAAAAATTCTTGAAGATTTGCAGGTGAAACAAGTACAATCAACTCCACTCATGATTGACAACACCTCTGCAATAAAGTTGGCCAAGAATCCAAAATTTCATGATCGTACAAAGCATATCAATACTAAATATCATTTGATCCGACATCATGTTGAGGCCAAAACAATCCATCTCCGCCATTGTTCCACAAATGAGCAAGTTGCAGACATCTTCACCAAAGCGCTTGGAAGAGAAAAGCTTGAAAGATTCAGAACGATGCTTGAACTCACCAACATCCCTTCAGATTAAGGGGGGGGATGTTGACACCTAATCCGAAACGGATGGGTGAACTGGACAGTCATCCAGAAGATGAATTGATCCGTTTTATTTATGTATATAAATGTATGTTACATAATGAATAATACAAGTCAGTTTTCTCTCGCTCATTTATTCTGGAGTTACCCTGGCCTGACAGAATTGATGAACGCGGATTTGAGCATTTTGCTGCATGGTTGCTTGCCACTGGGGTTTGTTGAAGAGAGAGGCAAGTTTGGGAATTTGTTGCCAGGAATCTCCCAAAATCTTGCAGTGGTGCCTAAGTGAATTTCCTAGAAGCTGTGTGCTTGAACAAAAGCACTATGTGTCTTGGCAGTGTTCCAAATTAGCGAGCCAGGAGTGGTTGGGCTGAAATGGATTGACTCCTTTTTTGAACTTCCTGGAGCATATTTGGCCTGCCAGAGATGACCCCAGGGAGTGTGCGGTTTAGAGATCCAATTCCACCATATGCGCGACCCCATGATGTTGTTGCTATGTAGTGGATCCCTCAGGCCCAATCCCCCTGCCGATTTCGGAAGACAAACTTCCGTCCATTTAACCAGAGCCCATTTTCTGTTGTGGCCTGATGAGCCCTAAAGGAAATTTCTTTGCAGATTGTGAATATTCTTGAGAACCCATTTGGGGGCAGCTAAAATTGAGAACAGATATAGAGGCATGGATTGAAGAATTGATTTGATGAGGATGATCCTTCTGGCAATGTTGAGGGAGCGGAAAGTCCAGGAAGAGAGCCTGGTTTCTAAGTTGTCAAGGAGGGTCCTCCAAGAGGCATGTTTGATAGCAGAGTCAAACAGTGGAGCTCCCAGATATTTTGACGGAAGCTTGGCTATAGAAAAACCCAGAATCATGGCTATGTTCCTCTGAGTGAGAATGAGAGTGTGGAAGAAAAAGAGCTGGGATTTGGAGGCATTGATGGTAGTGCCAGAGGATTTTGAAAAAAGATTGAGCAGGAGTTTGAAGGCAGAGGCTTCTTGTACAGATGGGTGACCAAAAAGCATATTATTGTCGACAAACTGTTGGTGTGTGATAGGGGACTGGCCATGCAATGAAATGCCCTTTAAGGAATGTGAATAAGAGGCAGAATGAAGAAGGCGGCTTAGCCCCTTAGCCATGAGAACAAAAATGAAAGGGGAAAGAGGATCTCTAACCTGAGAAGGTTGAAAAGGAGGGGAGGGGGATCCATTGAGAAGGATGGAGAAGCAGGGGGAGGAAATGAGATTCATAATCCATCGCGTCCAGGTAGCATTGAAACCGAATGCTAGCAAGATGTGTTTGATATAAGTCCAACTGAGTTTATCGAAAGCTTTGGAGAGATCAAGTTTGAGAATCATACCTGGTTTTTTCAATATCTTGAGTGAGTGGATCACTTCGTGGGAGAGAATGATGCCATCCAGAATCTGGCGCCCTTCTACATATCCTGTCTACTCTGGCGAGATAAGAAGCGGGAGAAGAGGTTTGAGTCTGTTCGCCACTACTTTAGATATAAGTTTATAGATGACATTACATAATGCAATTGGTCTATATTTGTTAGGAGTCTTGGATTCTTCCACTTTAGGAACGAGCGCTATGAAGGTCGTATTTAGGGAAGGAAGAACCCAATGCATCGACCGAGATTTATCCACTAGCTCCCAGACCTCTGTTTTAATAAGCTCCCAAAAAGCATGAAAGAAGTTGGCTGTGAATCCGTCAGGACTGGGCGCCTTACCATCGTTGAGTTGGGCCATTGCCTCCTCCACTTCTTGCAAGGAGATAGGTTGGAGAAGCCTATTGTTGTGGTCCTCATTAATTATTTTAGGAATGTGCTGCACTATATTTTGTATGGCTTGATTTCTGCTACCCGACGGTTCTCTAAGAGTGTCTTGAAAGTATTCTTGGAATTCCTGTACAATGTCTTCATGCATCTCCAGGTGCTCCCCTTGTTGATTGTTGATGAAGGCGATGTTATTGCGCATTCTCCTTTGAATGGTTGACCTGTGAAAGAACTTAGTATTTTTCTCCCTGTCTTTGAGCCATCTGATCCTGGATTTTTGTTGCCAGAGAGTCTCTTCTTTCTACCTGCGTGTTTCAATCCGGTTTAGGAGAATCTCTTCTTGTAGTGCATATTCCTCCTTTCGACCCTCTAATATGATACACTGTTGCAGCGTATTCATTTGCTGCTCCAACGCTTTCCTTTGATCGAATATGTTGCCAAACTAAGTGCGATTCTAGGTTTTCAGAACTTGCTTGAGATGTTTTAACTTTTGTTGAAATTGAAACATCTTGGCTCCTGCGGGGGGAGTGAAGGACTTCCAGGCAGCTATTACCACATTTTTGAAGTTAGGATGGGAGAACCAGAAGGA
Source organism: Pinus taeda (assembly GCA_000404065.3). Classification (NCBI taxonomy): domain Eukaryota; kingdom Viridiplantae; phylum Streptophyta; class Pinopsida; order Pinales; family Pinaceae; genus Pinus; species Pinus taeda. The sequence continues at coordinate 71,827 of APFE030712704.1, forward strand.
TTCGAAGCGGAATGGTCTGTTGCTCTTTGACTCTGGACGCGACCACTAAAGCATTATGGGCCAGTTATCTGAGCCCGCTTGAGGCAGAATGGAAGCATGGAAATCTCTGCCTAGATGGATGGCATTATCCGATAAGAGGAAACGATCAAGTCTAGAGGCCATGTGCTGAGATCCTCTTCGTTTGTTGGTCCAAGTAAACATACCGTTTGAGGTCTGAAGATCCATGAGCTGATTGCTTGATATGAAGTCTTTGAAGTCAATGCTGTCTCCTTCCAGTCTTGCTCGGCCTCCGGATTTTTCCTCCAGCGCCGTAATAATGTTGTAGTCTCGACCACTTATCCATAGGGGATGGCTTCTGCATGCACTGAGAGCTGTAAGAGAGTTCAAAAAATCTAGCTTTTTTGAAGATCTTGAGGAAAATACACATTAGTGAGAAGTTCATGGATGTTGGTGCCTATGAGGTGGAAGGTAGCTGAAATGAAGAAGTGAGAGGCATGGAAATCTTGAAGAGAGAGGATTTGAGGGTTCCATAAGATTGCCAGCCCTCTAGAAGCACCTGATAAATCCACAGAGACTGAACTACAACCTGTCCAAACTTTGTTTAGAATTTTCTCCAGTGCAGTGCTATTGCTTTTGGTTTCTTGTAGAAAGACTAGTGAGGGCTTTTCTTGCTGAATCATGTTTTTTAACATTCTATGTTTTGCAGGGCTGTTAAGCCCTCACACATTCCATGAAATTAACTTCATGAGGAACCATGGGGAAGAGCTTTATAGAACTTGGTCAGCTTGGGGAATTCTCCAGAATCCACTAGCATTTCTCCAATAATGATAGTCCTTTGCAAATCCGTTTTGCGCCCTTGTTTTTTCGTGTCTTTCAAGATTTTTTTACCATCCCAAGGGCTACCTGCTGAATGCCGAGATATTTATTTTGCTGTGCTTTGATCAGAACTCCTTCAAGTCTTTCGATCTCCCTTGGGGGAATTTCACTGAAATATTTCTGTAGACACGCTGCTTCCAATTTGAGTAGGTCCAGACCTACTAGATCTTCACCTTCTAGTCCTTCTTCCATGAGTGATATTTTTTCCTGTTCCTCCTCATCTGACCTTTGATTGCTGTTGTGGGCTAGAGAAGCGTCAACCTCCATAGCGGAGGATTGTATGGTTGTTTATGAGGTGATTTTTTTGTCAGTAGAGGTTGAAGCAGGAGTGCTGATATGAGTGGACTTAGAAGGCGTCGCTGAAGGATGTGGGGGGGGGGGGGGGGGGGGGGGGGGGGGGGGGGGGGGTAAAGGGTGGAGGGGGAGGGATCTGAAGATGGGAAGAGAGAATGATCCTCCGTGAAGGATGGAGAAGACAAGATTCCAAAGCTGTTCTGAGTTTCAGGTTTCTTGGTATGCTTTCTACGGTTAGGAACTCTCGTGAATCCTTCAACGTCTTTACTTGTCTCTGATGCAGATGCTTTTGGCTGAAGATTCAGAGGGAAGTCCCTGAAAAGATGGCCATGCTCATGGCACTTTCTGCAACGAAAAGGTATGTGCTCATAGTTTATAGTTTGTTGCCATTCATAATCATCATGAAATAAACTTACAGTATCTGTGAGCTCTTTGGCTGGATGCATGTGAACACAGATTCTTGCATAGGAGGTGTATCTACAGTATTTGGTTTCCTTAGCTACTTTGATGAAAGCTCCTAGGCTGTTGCCAATGTCCTTTAATGTATCTTCATTCCAATATTCCACTGGAAGAGAATACAGGCATATCCATACCGGAGCCCAGGAGAAGTCCTCTTTGTTTGGATCGAACCTTGCTTTCCATTCTCGAAGATATAAGCCTGCAGAGTTGAAGAAATACGACCCTCCTTCGAATAGTCGAGTTTTGTTTTCTATGCAGTTGAAGATAGCGGTGCAAAAACCTTTAGGTCCTAGTTGCAGAGTGACTTGAACCTTAGGTTTCCATTTGGAGGCTATCCAGCCTTGCAAGGATTTTTCAATTGGCCAGAATCTGAGGAACTTGCCTATGAGTGCATGATCACTCATGAATTGGATTTCAACATTGATTCGATCACTGGGAAGATCTATCTTTATTCTCTCTGCGGATTTAGGAATGCATGTTGCAGAGTATTCTTTTGGCCGTGACGTCGAGATGTTCTGGTTTATTCCTTTGTCTCTGGCTGCCGTCTGACCTGCAACAACTTTTCCATTGTTGTTTTATCAGGATCTGAATGAGGGCCATCATTTGGGTTAGGGCCGTGATCGACGGGTGCTTCTGCATTGACTGACTTGTCAGGAGAGGGATCTAAAGAGGGAGGGGGGGGCAAAGCCCACCCCTCCGGACGACATGATCGTGGCGAGGAGATCAGCAATGTCACAGGTCAGAGAAGCCGAGGACGCAAACAGTAGGGGCAACGAGATTTTTTTCTAGAAACCCTAACATGAGCAGCATCGATCACTCCTTCTCTCTCTGTCGTCTTCTTCTAACATCAAGGTTATATTGATAAGGTACTATAAAATATTTAAAAATAAAGAAAAAATAAACACTGTATAATAACATTTGAATATTCACATACATACAATGGCCTTTTAATTTTATAGCTTCTACAAAATCGACAATTTAAAACCCTCAACGTAAAGTTATATTCATAAAGTATTTAGGCCTCAATTTCACACGAGGCGATGGAAATTATTGTCTATATTTCTATTGATTTCATGAAGCTTTCCAAATTAAAAAATATGAAAAATGTGTCTCAATCGAAAACATAAAATGTGTCTCCATGAAGTCCGGAAATATTCTAGAGTTTGAGCATCCACTGCAATTTTGCTTTATTGAACCTAAATATATGTATAAGGTTTGGAAATATTCCAGCACTTGATTTTAATTAAATTATAATGTAATATTATATAATTGAACCAGATAAAAAATCTGGTGAGATTATTTGCAAATCAATTATAAACACTAAAATTTAAGAGATTGAAAGAAGAAGAAAGAAATTATTTTAATGTCCACAAGGTTAAAGATAGCCTATGGGACATATTGATTCTTCATCTGCTTGATGTATTTGGCCCTTTTTCTGTGAAGCTTCACAATGAATGCTTCCAACTTCTCGACAAACCCCTCACTAAATAGATTATCCCAAGAGCTAGCTGCCAGCAGATCTACATAACTTTCCTTGTTGTCTTTGAAGGCCTCACATTCTAAAATGAAATGTTTTTCTGTTTCCACTTTTCCTGAAGAACAAAAAATGCATACCCTTTCCTCCCACACTTCCTTTGGCCTTTTCCAGTGCCCTGTTTCACAATGGAGTTGATGAGAATTAATCCTTAACTGAGCAATAAGAATTTTGGCTCTCCAAGAGATATTGGCCTCTATGTATGCTTTTGGTTGATGATTATGAGTGGGATTAAACACTTCAATATAGTAATTTTTATTTCTTCCTATCTCCTTATCCCAAGTACGTTTGTGGAACTTTTCCATAACAAAAGCTTTTATCTCTTTGCTATTTATGGGACACGCGTTCAAGAAAATACCCCATTTACTAAACCATTTGTTATTTTGCTGCATCCAAGTTTTTTTGCTCTTGCACAATCTATCATTAAAGACAACCTTAGGCCATCTACCCTCTTCCATTTGCTCAATTTTTTTTAAATACCTTATGACTCCCACCATAGCAATTTCTTCAATAGGAACAGTGTCTGTTTCACTTAACAAGATATCATAAGGAACTGCACTTTTAATCTTAAATTTGTTTGTAATCAAATACTTCTGAATTTTCTCATTTTGTCTCCACTGCATATTGGAGGTACTACTAGCCCACAGTTCACAACCATAGAGAATCACCAGAATCACTAGAAGCCCAAAAAGAGTTTGAGTGGTCTTCCTCTCTGTACCTATTTTGAAAAGCATAAAATGCTTTCCAACACCCCAAAGTTCTTTTCTTGCTACAACCATTCCAACTTAGATTTTTATTGAAGTCAATTCCGAGGTACTTGTAATTGTAACTTCTTCCAGAATGTTTCCTTCAAAGTAGAACTTATGTTGGTTATGTTTTCTTTTATTGATGAAAATCATATAGATATTACCAATTTCTATTTAAGTAAAAATATTTCGCAAACTTCTTATTATTTAACAAATATAGAATTATCCCAAAATAAAAGATTATATATATATATATATATATATATATAAATATTATATTATATATATATATTTATAACTTCAATAACAAAATTCAAAATTAACAGAATTAACTTCAAGATCCAACGAATATGGAAATGTTATAGGGCTTGAGTTTAACTAAATGATCCAATGTAGCATTATATAATTGCACTAGAATGAAAATATTTTAGGGCTTGAGTTTAATTAAAATATTCATTGTAATATTATATAATTGAACTACATGAAAATAAAATACGAGTGAGATTACTTGCAAATTGATTCTAAACACCAAAATTCCAGAGATTGATATATTGAAAATCACATAGATAATACCACCTTCTATTTAAGTAAAAATATTTTGCAAACTTCCCATTATTTAACAAGTAAATATATAGTTATCACAAATATATGCTAATTGAAAAGAAATAAAAATTTATATATATATACCAAAATACGATAAGATAATGTTTAAGTTATTATAAGTTTTTTTAATGGTCAATCTAGATAATTTATTAAATTGTTTTTAAAAAATCAATAACAAAATTAACTTATTATATTAGATTTACAAATGAATTTAATATAAATAATATAGTAAAATATATAATAATAAACATACCATTACCTCTTTCTAAAAGGAATTAGAGATATTTGATAAAGTAAATCTATATAAATAATATAACAAAAATATAATAATAACTACATTATGACCTTATTTTAAGTGGAATTTGAGATATTTAGTTGCCTTTGCTTTGAGGGTTGTTCGTTTCCCTCTAAAATAATTGGATTGGATTGGGAGAGAGAGGAAGAGTGAGAGGAGGGAGAGAGAGATGGAGTTGGGGGCGGAGATAGAGAAAGAGTTTGACGGTGGAGAGAGAGAGAGTGATGGTGGGGAGAGACAAAGGGAGGTACTAGAGAAATGGAGAGAGAAGAAGGAAGAGAGAGGAAACGAGAGAGAAGGAAGGGGGGAGAGATAGATGGAGTTGGAGGGAGAAAGGTGGGGAGAGAGAGAGATGGAGAAAGAGTGAGGGAGAGAGGAGAGTGGGAGGGAAGAGAGAGAAGGAAAAAGAGAGAGGGAGAGAAGGGGAGGAGAGAAAGGGAGAGGGAGATGGAGATGGAGGGAGAGAGACAACTAGATATGGAGAGAGAATGTGTATATTTTGGGGGTGAGATAGAGAGAAAAAGGAGAGACACATGGAGATAGAGATATATATGGAGGGGGAGAGAGGAAAGAAGAGAGTGTAAGAGAGAGGGAGGGAGGGAGTGAGAGAGAGATAGATAATTATGGAGAGAGAGAGAGAGCGTGTGCCTGAGGGGTGAGTGAGAAAGACAAAGAAGGAGAGATGGAGGAAGATATAGATATATGTGGTGGGGAGAAAGAGAGGGAATAAGAGAGAGGTAGAGAGAGGGAGGGAGGTAGAGATAGATAGATATAAAGAGAGACAAATGTGTGTTTAGGGGGGGGATTAAATAGAAAGAACAATAAGGAGAGACATAGGGAGATATAGATATAGATGGTTTGCAAAGAGAGAGAGAGAGAGAGAGGATACAATGTTTTTCATTGAAGTAGATGCATTGATTTCAGTGTAGATGTTGATCCTAATCCTATGTGATTGATTGCACTGGATGCATTCATTTCAATGTAGTTTATTTTTAATTTTATTTGATTGCTTACGCTAGATGCATTGGTTTTAGTGTAGATGTTGATTCCTAATCTTATGTGACTGATTGCATTGAATGCATTGATTCCAGTGTAGTTGTGGATTTCTAATCTTATTTGATTGCTTGCACTAGATGCATTGATTTCAATGTAGATGTTGATTTCTAATCTCATTTGATTGCTTGCACTAGATGCATTGATTTCAAAGTAGATGTTGAGTTGTAATCCTATTTGATTGCTTGCACTAAATGCATTGATTTAACTGTAGATGTTTATTTCTAATCCTATCTGATTGTTTTCACTAGATGCATAGATGTCAACGTAAATGTTGATTTCTAATTCTATTTGAATGCTTGCACTAGATGCATTGATGTAACTAGATGTACAATTTACATTAATTTCAATGTAATTAGATTAATATAGTGCATTGATTCTAGTGTAAGCACAAAAAAAGTTATTGATGATGTGCATTAATTTTTGTGTTACAATAATTCAATCATAAATAAAATAGTTGAATTTTCATCTTAAATAAAATGTTCAGTTACCTGAAATGTTTGCTTCCTAAAACTGTAATCTATTTGTAATTGTCTACATTCTTATTATTCCCATTTCCCATTATTCAACATTGTTCACTTTGCATTCAAAATGAGGTAATAGAAAACAAAAACCATTGAAACTTACTTGGGGTTTAACACTCCATAAATCACAATGATTGACTTTGGAGAAAAATACTATTAATATTGGAGAGTAAGAGAGACAAGATACACCGTTTACTACAATAGTTTGACTTAAAGATTTGAATGGTCTATGAATTTAACCTCCATTTTCATATGATCCATATGAAAAGATGGAAAAACTAATAGATGTGACAGTAATAACATTAGAAGAAAATAGTTTGAGATTGATCAGAATGGATACCAATTGTAAACTAATAGATGTGACAGTAATAACATTAGAAGAAATAGTTTGAGATTGATCAGAATGATTACTAATTGTAATTGGATACATTCTTATTATTCACATTATTAGTCATTCAACATTGTTACATTGCCACTTTGCATTCAAAATTCTTATTGCATCATTTTTCATCACCAAAGTTATTAACAATCTCTATCGTCTCAACAAACTGAGGTAACTAAGAAAATTTAAGATAAAATGACCAGATTAATCTTAGACATATTCACCATATTTAAAATGATCAGAAGAGATGTTCAACATTTTTTTCATGGCTGCACATGACAGAAACCAACATAGATCCATCTTAACCCCATATCGATCAAACACTGAGAGGGATCAAATCTTTCGAGGTGCAAACCTTTCTTCAAGTTTTGCACTCAAAAAAGAGGTTTACACCTCAAGAGATTTGATCCCTCTCAACGCTTGATAGGTCTGGGGTTAAGATGGATCTATGCTAGTATACCACCAATAATCTTCACGCATAGCTCAAACCATAATTCCAATATTTGCCTTATTACAAACTTTTGATCATTTTGCTTTTAAAGTGCCATAGTGGAATTTTAATCCATTGATGTTTTGATTTATATTGAAGATTTTATCCTGTGATCTTTAAGGAGAATAAATTTAATTCTTACAATTTATATGATTGGGACCAAACTATCACCATTTCACTTTTAAAGTGGCATAGTGGAATTTAAATTCGTGATTGTCATTGATTTTTTAAATATACAATTTTAAGGAGAAGGAATGTATTCTTCCAATTTAGGTGATTTGGACCAAACTCTTATTGGCTTTGGTTTCCTTCTTTTGTAATTTAGGTGATTTGCACCAAACCCTTATGGGCTTTGATCTCTTTTTTTCTATCATGTGATGTGACATGGTGTTAGTGTAATAAATGGTTGATAAACATTTTGTAAATATTATTTGTTAAGATAACCTTTTTTTTGTTAATTTAATTTAATTTAATTAATATATATATATATATATATATATATATATATAATATATATATATATATATATATATATATTTTGTTTTTTGTTTATATTTTGTTTTTTTAATTTTTAGATTATTCTACACATTATAATGTTTGAATTATTGTTTGCATTGATGTCAAACATATGGGGAGACTATAGATGTTCAAGATAAAGATTGCAAGATGAAGATTGTTGGAAATGTTGTTTGGATACCCAATTTTTTTGATGATCAGTTTGGATACCCTATTTTGAAAGAATTTTTTACTCTAAAGACCTATCTCAAATGAGAAGATAAGATTCATGGTTGAAAAGAATATTCCAAGAACTTTCCAATGGTATATGTAACTCTCTCTATCCCCATAGGAAGGAGGAGATACGAAATATTCAATCAAGTTGTCTCAACCAAAAAGTATAGGTCGACCTAGCGAATTTTACAAGTGCACCCCATAAGTGAATGCATAAAATTTATAAGTAAAGGATAATTTAATGCATTTAAAGACCGTCCAAGCAAGAAAATATCTAATGTGTGTAATATAAGTCGGGGAATGCTCTTGGGGTTTTAAAGGTGGAGCAAAAATGTGATTTATGGAATGAATGAGTCATCGTGAAATTTCCACTATAACTTTTCTTTTGGGATGTTTCAAACCATGAAATTTTTAGAAGATAAAGGTTGGATATTTGTGTACATGTGGTAAAAATTTCAGGCATTGGTTCACTATACTTTCTGAGATATGCTTTATGGAAGTTAAGGTTTTTGATAATCCTAAAATTTACTTCAATTGAACCATCTTGGGATTTTCACTATAACTTAAGCTATGGGACATTTCAGATTGTGAAACTTCGAAGAAATAGAGGCAATATATTTGGGTACATGTGGTCAAAATTTAGGGCTTTGGTTCCCTACAATTTGAGAGATATTACTTGCAGAAGATAAGGTTTTTGAATAGTCCTGAAATCAATTTCAAACATGCCAATTTGACATTTCTCTATAACTCATTTTTTAAAACGTTTTAGACTATGAAAATTTCAAAGACTTGTGGAGACATAAAACAATACCTCAGATTTAAATTTTATACTTGTTTCCCTATAATTTCGAAGATATGCCCTATGGAAGTTAGGGTTTTTGAATAGTCTTCAAAATTAGATTCAAACATGTCAATTTGACATTTTTTCTATAACTTATTTTCTAAGATGCTTTAGATCGTGAAATTTTAGAGACTTTTGGTGACATACAGTAGTACCTTAGGTAAAAATGTTAAACTTTGTTCCCTATACTTTCGGAAATATGCCTTGTGGAAATTGGTTTTTGAATGATCCTAAAATTAGTTTCAAATATGTCATCTTGGAATTTTTGTTGTAACTTTTTTTTTTGAGAATTTCAGACTATGAAATTTTATTGATCCAAGGATACATATATAAGTTCCTCAAGTAAAATTTTTAGAATTATATTACAAAATTGGATACATGAGATGTTGTACAAGTTCATTCTTGGGAAGAGGCAAAAAACAAGAAGTTTTGGGAGAAGGAAACCTGATGAAGGCAGAAGCAGTAAGCAAACCTGGTGAAGGTAGAAGAAAATAATAGACTTGATAAAGAAAAAAGTAGCAGGTTGGTGCCTACAAATATTTTGCAGACGTGGAGAATGTTGTCTATAGTAGGCTGGTTCCTACAAATATTCATAATAGCGGGGATATGTGTCTCCAATAGGTTGGTGCATATAAAAAATGATTAAGAGAAGTTTGTGTTTTCTCCAAAAAGGGTTTCCATGTAAATCTCGTATTCCATGTTCTGCAATTGATAGATCTCATATGTTTTTGTTTTCTTATGGATCATGAATGTTTAATAAGTAAATTTGTCTTATATTTATTCACCCCCTTCCTGCATCCCACCCTCCAAGTATGTGTGTGTGCTCAACACATAATATATACCTTAATATAATTAAAGTTTTTGTTTGAAATACTTCAAGAGGTTTAGTCTACCATAGCTATTCTTAAAGGTGTGTTAATTATGTTTATAATATTGCCACGAATAGAGTGCATTATAACTTCACAACCACATTTAGGGTTAAAAGCAACATTTTTCAACATATAAATATCATTTTTGATCATTCTAAAAAATTAGCAAAGTTAAAAAATGTCTTGAAAATTCATCATGTCAACAACATTTAACTGCCACAACTTCGATGCCAAATATGTCACAATATCAACATAAAGGTTATTGTAAGCATTTTTGATTCAAACATAGAAACACTACACTTACATGTCATCAACTAGAAACACCAAAATGATGTATAATACGTCGTTAATGTGATTGTATGGGATCTATTTTAAATTCATAGTCTAAAGCCATAGTCGAAGTTGATACTCTATTTGGGGAGGTCCCTCAAACAAACCATGATGTTTATTATTGTATAAGCTTGGGGTGCATGCATATGTATTGGTAAAAACAACTCTTGTGGGAGTTTGACCCTTGTATCATAAGGATTGAACCAACGCTTCACTTTTTAACTTGTGAGGTGTTATCTTGGTTAATACACCATGATAAGGCTCGAGCATAAGTTATCTTTATTTTTCATGTAATATTAACTCTACGCATTTACCATTTTTTTGCCTCTCAAGATAATCTAAAGGGAAATCAACATTTTTAGCAACCCAACAAGAATTAGTTTGGATTGATCAAATTTTCGATATCATATTAAGATTGCACAATTTGGTTGTAATAGGGATATTTGAGGGTGTTTAATCCATTTTTGCATTAAAAACAACTTCATCAAATATAAAATTGCAATTTTGGCAAAGTTTGCATGGTCAGATTTTGGTTATGGCGAATTGTAAAAGGTCAATACTAAAAAACTTAGAATGGTTAGTCAGCTTCTCTTTTAAATAGCCAAGATAAAATGTTATGGCATTGATTAAGATTATATGCAAAATGTATAAATTTTCTTCTTTGATGGAATATCTCAACCTAAGAATCCACATATGTGAAGAAATCATGAACATTAGGTATCATGGAAGTTAAAGACTACAATAATCTCAGATCAAATCTAGTGGTCCCATTTTCATCACTCTTACAGAGAACCAACCACTCTGATTCCTCAATCTATTATTGACACCTTTTAAGATGTCTTGAATCTTGAGATTGTCCATCGTAAAATGGAGGGTTTTAACGTGTAACTCATTGTAGAATTTCATGATAGATGTGATAGAGGGATACAAATGGGAGGTTGTTGGATTTGGAAGGCTATTGTGCCCTAAATATGGACTGTATGACATTACTAGATGAATGGACCTAGGTTGTAGAAAAATCAAAGAGAAAAATACAACTTTAACATTCGTTAGCATACCCTTCTCAATATTGACAAGTCCTTGGAGTAACACCTTCTCTCTAACTATAGTAGTGTTCTTTACAATTTTTGTAACATATGAGTAATAGCAAGCTTGAGGCCTTCATTTAGTGTCAAAGTATCATAGAGTAAACATTGATTAAGGCTCTAGATTTCATCTCTATATTCTAGAACACTCTCCTCAATTTGCATAGATGTGTGGTTTAGTGGAAAGTTGCGAGGTGATCAAATTCAAGTATTAACACTAAGGATTACTGAAAAACACCCGAGTGGATGAGGATGATGTAGACACAAGAATTGGGTAATTTTAATGGCATAAAAACACCTCTCATAGTTTGGCTACTTTATGTAGTAGCATCTCTTCAAAGTCAACAAGGCCTAGGGGTCTTATCACATTTACTAAAAGGATTGGGTTCCCTTAACTTCATTTAATTTAATTTAATCTAATTAAGGTATAAATATATGATTAGGAGGTTTGTTTTTTTAATATGATGTAGTAGAGATAGAAGAATGGGGAATTATTTTATCATGACATGTAATTGATTATTTTAAGTGATTAGTTGAGAGAGTTAGATATTCTAGGCCTGGATAGGATATTTTCCAAGAATTGAATTCTAGGTGTCCTTCCAGGCCTCACATAGCTAAGGTACCAAGCATAACAGTCTCTAACCAGCACTACTATGGCTTTCAGGAGTACCACTACCCTCATAAGCCTTCTAGACCTCACACAACCAAGGTACCAAGCCCGACAATCTCAAACCAACAATATTGTGGCTTCCAGGAGTACCACTTCCTTAACAGGCCTTACAAGTACCCTTACGAGCTCACCTCTAGGGATGCCTATCCCTCTATTTTGACTATCCACTTGAATAAGGGAAACACAATTTTATATACTTGGTGTCCCCTTTACATTATATTATAATATTATAATATATTTTCATATCATGATTCCTTTTATTGTGGAGTCTCAACGCCTGGACTCTTTTGTCCTTCAGTCCACAAAAAAATGAAAAATTGACTAAAATTGCATGTCATCCTGTCTCATTGGCCTAATCATCTCACAAGCTCACTCGCTTTATTTACCTAGGTGCTTTGGCCTCAAATTCATAAGTATGTTGGCCCACTAACGTAATATATCATGCATATATATAGGCACACCAGCCTTAATTGAAATCGACTCACAAACCTGATAATATGGGTTGTCTAACCCAGTTGCATAGACACACTATCCTTAAGACATATTAGTTCCTTGGCTCGCAACCCTAACCTTTTATACATATAGAGGCATGTAAGGCTCAATAGAGTTATTGTTGAAAATCGGTGTTATTGATGTCAAAAGGATCTCCAAATGAAAGGGGAAATTACATTGTCAAATAACATATTATAAGACCTTTCCAATGGTATATGACACTCCCTCTAATTCCATAGGAATGAGGAGATATGAAATATTTTTTCAAGGTGACCCAACCAAAGTACAAGCAAGCTCCATTTTGATAATTTATATTTGAAGGTATTTTTACTCCAATTACCTAGCTCAAATGGGAATATAGGATATATGGTTGGAAATCTTATTCCAAGAAATTTACAATGATATATGTCACGCTTTCTAATTCCTCATGGACAAGGATAAATGGTTTTTTTAATATTCATTATACAATATGCCAGTTGCAGCAGTCAATCGAGAAAATGGACAAGTTGGCCCTAACCCAATGTCCAGATGCACTATAAATAAGTGCGAGAAGGAGCATTTCTAACCAATTGACTCAAGTATTTGGTTATGTGCTTAGGAGAGCGAAGGAGCAGGTACGAAGTTCATACCTCATGAGAAGAAGTGGAGTGAAACTAAATTGAAGTAGCTTTTTGTGGAAGGGTTTTGGCACACCTTTTGAAGGATTTTGGCATTTTTTTGGGAAGGGTTTCAATTTTTTTGAAGTATGTTTTAAGGACATATTATTAGAGGTTTTACGAAAAATTTCAAGCTTGTTTTAAAGTTGAATTCAGGCCTAGTTTGAAGGCCAAGTCCTAGCCTAGTTGGAGGTCCTTGCGTTGCACAATTTTAAGGGCAAGTTCTGATCTAATTTTGAAGCTAGATAAGTTCTATAGGACGTTGTTTCAAGTTTTTATCTAGAGGCTAAAATCTAACACTGTACAAGGTTGAGTTTAGTGTGTGGTGTAAAAGGAGGCTGAGCCCTAATTCATCTTTTTTAGTCATATTTTTAAGCACAAAATCGGGACTGAATTCCTAAAGAGGTGGTGGTTTGTTTTAAGGTGTAACAACATTGTTAAGGGACCTACTAGCTAAGTTTTGTTGGTTGCCAAAGTTGTTAAGGAATATCTACAAGAGGTTGGAGCATGTAATCAAGACTTCAAGGTGATCGAGAAGTAGGATAAAGAAGAAGGAAAATTGGTTGTGGTCAATATTGAAGGTCCAAACCTAAGGGGGGCATGTCAGTTTGGAAACCATACTAAAGAAAGTGAATATGTTATAGGAATTAGTGTTGACAGGTCCAAGGAATGAATTGAAGGAGTAGGTTGGTGCATACAAGTTGTTGAGTCGGTGCTCAATTGAGGATATTGGAGTCTCCTATAGGTTGGTGCATACAAAAGTTGTAAGTTGGTCAATACTAAGGATTGGTGTCCTCATCTTCTTGATAGGTTGGAGCCTGCAATTTTCGTAAGTTGGTGCTTACAGAGAATTGGTGTACTCACAAATGGTTGTAATGAATTGAAGATTGTTTTAGTTTTTCTTATTCAATTTTTAATTGCACTTTTGATATATGTGTCCATACACTATAAATGATTTATTATGTGATGTGAATTCAATTTCATAATTAATTGAGTGAAAAATGGTTAAAAATAATGGAATATTGATTCACCCCCCTCTCAGTATTTCCAAAAATTGGTATCAAAGTAGGTTCCTTTAGACGTAGTTGTTGACGGTGTTGGACCTGCCAACATGTCAAGGGGATCTCCCTGGTAAGAAGTCCCAATTAGACCTCAGATTGTTTGGTGTAGGAGTCCCAGCAGTGGGTCGTAAGGTAATTCCTTGACCACGATGTCGCACAGAGGCAAGTAAGATTACTCTGCCAGTAGCAAGGGTGTGATTGATGCAGTGAGTCAAGGAATGAGCATGAGAGGTTCTAACACTTCAAAAGGGGAGGAAGGTGAAGGTGAGTTCCAGGTTAAAGGGATCAGTCCCAATTCAGCTAGGAATACACAACACAAAGGACATGCACAACTTCCGGCAGAGTAGTGTTGAAAATAACAACAAAAAATGCTAAATATAGAAGCGCTAAATTTAGTACTACTATAAATAGCATTATGGGATACCTTCCTATTTTAGTTAGTCCCTGAACTAAAATAGAGAAGTATAAATTTGAATTTGATCTTAGCAGTTGTTTGTAAAATAATTAATTAATTCACCTCGAGTTAATTAGTTGTAGAAAATCAAACATGAAGTCGATGTGGGGACATGCAATAGTTTCTCCATTGATTGAGGAATTTATCCATTAGTCAAAGAGATAAGGATGAGTTGTAATATTGAGTTGTAATTAGTTGGCCTAGTTAATTGAGTCATGTCCAGTTAGATTAATTCAAATAGTTTGTTGAATTAATTGTGAGTTTAGTTAGTTAATGCATGCATGTATGTAACTGCTGCACTTCATATAACTGAATATTCTCTCATAAGTAACTCATGCATGTCAGTTCAGACAGAGACCCAGTTGAGATCAGATGGAGGGATAGTGTACTATTAGTTGCAAGAATATTCCATTGTGAATATCTCTTGCATGCAGAAGGAATTCATTCCTTGGAGATTGCGCAGTTACTTCTTCAGTTTAGTGAGTGTGATGAGGCCAATTCACACATATGACATCATTGGACCCCAAGAAAAACTGCGCAAGGAAATAGGAGGCTTGGAGGGCTGAGGGAAGGCATATCTAGTGTGTAATCAGTCTGTGAGCTATATTGTTTGATTGCAGAGAGAGCAGGATAGCTTGAGAGCCGATTCTTTTTGCAACTTGAACATATTTCCACTTGTATGATAATATAGAGATTGGGGTTTAGGATGAGGCTTTCCTTGGGTTATTTCTTCTGTGTTATGTGTGATTGATTTCTCATTCTTAGTTATATGTGTTCTCATTGATCTTGCTCATATTCAATTAAGCTTCCACAAAGTTTGATGTAGAAGTAGATCTTGTATTTTTCTTTAGTATATTTCATAATCTGTTGATCTACAGTGGGAATTTCTACATGGTATCAGAGCAAAGGTGATCAAAGCGAAGAACAATATACAAGAAGGGAGAAGTTCAAAGTTTCAAGTTCTTGAATATAGAAATCGAGTTCTTATCACGTCTCAATTTCACCAATGGCGTTAAATGGTTTAAGGCTCGAGTATGCCCTTGATGGCAACTCAAATTATATAGCCTGGAAGGATCACATGGAAGCAATATTAGAGGATAACGATCTAAAGGAATTCATTGATCATGAAGTCCCTAAGCCGATTGATGCTACAGAATTGGTAGAATGGAAGAAATGTGTGGCTAGAGCAAGGAGAATCCTCCTGGAGGGAGTTTGAGACCACATTGTCTCGAGCCTCCATGGGAAGGAGACACCATTTTCGATGTGGAAAACATTGAAAGATCTATATCAGAACAACAACGATCAGAGGAAACTAGTGTTGAAAGACAAGCTTTGGAAAATCAAGCGTGAAAGGGCAACACGATCTTTACATATCTGAACAATCTCACCACCTGCAGGGATGAGTTTGGAAGTGTAGGGATCATGACTACTGATGATGACATGGTGAGTCTTGCACTCCTTGGTCTTCCTAAGAACTGGCATAACTACGAAGACTCGGTTAATGGAAGAGAAAAACTACCAGATTGGGAACGACTTTGGTTAGATCTGATGTAGGAGGAAATAAGAAGAAGAACTAGAGATGGATCCTCACCGAAGCAACATGATGAGGAAAATCTAGCCTTAGCGAGTAAGGCGAGGAAAGGGAAAGGGAAGGCGTCCCATCCCAAATCTGGTTCTTCCCATGGTGGGAAGAAGTTTGACAAATCGAAAGTGTGATGCTTTCATTGTCATGAAGTGTGCCATTAAGCTACAAATTGTCCACAAAAGAAATCCAAGAAGGGATCCTCGAAGGGATATGATGGTGAGGCAATGGCCTCACAGTTTGAGCTAGATTTCTCTCTTATCGCATGCATGGTTTCATCCATGGTGGGATGTGTGTGGTACCTGGATAGTGGAGCTTCATTTCACATGTTAGGTGATAAGAATCTTTTCAGTACCTTGGAGGAGAAGGATCTCCATATGCGGATTGAGATGGGTTATGATGGAAAGCACTATGTTTCAGGTGAAGGTACAGTTGTGTTTCAAAGGCAGCATGGAGATCCTCTCACGTTTACTGATGTAAAGTATGTATCAAGTCTGAAGAAGAATCTTGTGTTTGTCGCTATGCTAGAAGATAAAGGCTATGATGTAGTCTTTAGTAAAGGAAAGGTATTCTTGAGGCATATCGGTACTGGACAGACCAAACCAAGTGAACTGGGATTCAAGTAAAGAATCTCTACAAGTTGGAGGTAGATGACTGTGCTTCATTAAGTTCCAAAGCAGAGATGATGTAGAGCCAAGATGCTAGCAAGCTATGGCATATAAGACTAGGCCACTTGCATCATGGAGCCCTGAAGATCATGCAGCAGATTTCTACCGGACTACCCAAGGGAAAACTGGAGCAGAAGAATACATGCAAAGGTTGTACCTTGGGTAAATATGCGAAATCTTCCTTTTCGGATCGAGACAGTAAAGCTAGAGCAATCCTGGAGCGAGTTCACTCAGATGTTTGTGGACCTTTCTCTACAGCCTCCACCATTAAACAAAGGTACTATGTTATTTTTATTGATGATTTTTCTCGTAGATGTTGGATCTACTTTATGCAAAAGAAGGATCAGACCGTCTTGAGGTTTTGTGAGTTTAAAGCCTTGGTAGAGAAAGAATCTGGAAATAAAATAAAAGTGTAGCGACAATGGTGGACAGTATGTCTCTCAACAATTTAAATACTTCTGCTGCAGAAGGAATTAAATGGGAATCGAAAGCACCCCATAAGCCACAGTAGAATGGGGTGGCCAAAAGGAAGAACAAATCGATTTTGGGAGCAACCCGAGCGATGTTGCATGACCAAATCATACCACTGCATTTGTGGGCTGAGGCATGCAATAAAACAGTATACTTGCAGAAAATAAGCCCGCACTGTATACTAGGGATGAAGACACCTATGGAGGCCTTTTCCAGGAAGTGACTAGATGTGAGTCACTTCTGAATCTTTATATCATCAGTTTACTATCATATGACCAAAGATGCCTGGAAGAAGTTGGATCCAATAGCTGAGTTGGGAATACTTATGTGGTACATGGATACACCCCACAACTATTGGGTGTACCTGCCTACGAGTCATAGGATAGTGGTACATAGGGATCTAAAGTTCAACGATCAGAAAGCCATACGATTATCACTTGAGAGGGAGCTCAAGTTGCATGCAGAGGAGGAACTTTCAGTTCCTAAGGATGAGGAGCCTTAGATTGATGCGAAGAAGCTGCATGCAGAGGATCTGGGAGTGGAGACATCCATTCATGTTGAGACTTCCAGAGATGGGTAGAAACTCTCAAGGGAAGCTGATAGGTTAATGCTGGATGCGCAGGAGAATGTGGGACAACCATCTTCTCAGCGCAGATAGAGGAGCTTGCCCAAGCAATACATTGGGTACATGGTCCTAGTTGGGGATTGTGTAGATATCAAACCTTCTTCATTCGAGGAGGTAGTGCAGCAACCAGTCTGGGTTGATGCAATGGTAGAGGAGTACAGCTCTATCATTCAGAACAGTGTGTGGGATGTTGTCCCAAGACCTCAGGGCAAGTTAGTGGTGAGTTCCAGATGGCTTACAAGGTAAAGCAGGCAGTTTATGGCACTGTTGAGAAACATAAGGCAAGGTTTGTTGCTCGAGGTTTCTCACAGGTTGAGGGGATCGAATACGATGAGACCTTTTCTCCAGTAGCAAGGTACTCATCTATCAAATCGATGTTGGCACTATTAGCTTAGATAGGTTGGAAGATCCATTAGATGGACGTGAAGACAACATTCCTCAATGGGAAGATTGAGGAAGAGGTGTACATTGAGTAGCCAGAGGGTTTTGAGACCTTCGATCATGAGTCACATGTGTGCCGACCTAAGAGGGATTTGTATGGGCTGAAGCAAGCACCTTGTGCTTGGTACACCAGGCTCGAAAACTATTTCACCGGGTTGGGCTTCACCAAGAGTGAAGCAAATGCGAACCTTTACCACATCATGGTAGAAGGTAAGCCATTGATCATTGTTCTTTATGTCAATGATCTGATTTTGATAGGTGATGATCAGCTCATACAGTCTTGTAAGGGGGACCTTGCAAGAGAGTTCGAAATGAAATACATGGGTCTTATGCACTACTTTTTATGCATGGAGGTGTGGCAGAAAGATGGTGAAGTATTTGTGTCTCAAGGCAAGTATGCCAATGAGATACTCAGGTGCTTTCACATGGAGAAGTGCAAGCCCATGCATACTCCTCTAGTTGGGAACTGGAGGAAGGAGGATGCTACTTCAGGTGAGGTAGTAGCTGCTACTATTTATCGGTAGCTGGTGGGTTCACTTATGTATCTGGTGAACACATGACCCGACTTATGCTTTGCAGTGAACCAGCTGAGTCAAGCTATGGTTAAGCCTACCAAGATGTTTCGGAAGACAGCGAAGCATGTGCTCAGATACCTCAGAGGCACATCTCAGTTTGGATTGTGGTACAGACAGACAGAGGGAGTGAAGCTTCAGGGCTTCACAGATGTGGATTGGGCAGGGAGTCCATCAAACCTGGAAGAGCACTTTTGGAGGAATCTTCAACCTTGGTTCAGCTGCAGTTTCCTGGTACAATAGGAAATAGAGGTCAGTTGCACTTAGCTCAGTAGAGGTTGAATACATGGATGCTAGTCAGGCTGCATGTGAGGCCATTTGGATGCAGAAGATTCTAGTGGGATTGTTTGGTCAGAGGATGGATCCAACTGTGATCTACTGCGATAATCAGATTTGTATCAAACTCTCTGAGAATCCAATTTTTCATGACAGGTCCAAGCACATTGATATCTGGTATCACCATCTTCGAGACTTTGTGGTCAAGAGGATCATGTTGTTGCTGTATGTTTCGACCGAGGAACAGGATGCAGATATTTTGATGAAGTCATTGTTAAAATGCAAGTTCAAGTTCCACAGAGACATGATTGGGGTTACTGATAATCCCTTTCTTGTTGAGAGGGAGTATTGAAAACAAAAACAAGAAATGCTAAATATAAAAGTGCTAAATTTAGTATTGCTATAAATAGCATTTCAGGATACCTTCCTATTTTAGTTAGTCCCTGAACTAAAATAGAGAAGTAAAAATTCGAATTTCATCTTAACAACTGTTTGTAAAATAATTAATTAATTCACCTTGAGTTAATTAGTTGTAGAATATCAAACATGAAGTCTATGTGGAGACATGCAATAGTTTCTCCATTGATAAAGGAATTTATCCATCAGTTAAAGAGATAAGGATGATTTGTAATTAGTTGGATCAGTTAACTGAGTCAAGTCTAGTTATATTAGTTAAAATAGTTTGTTGAATTAATTGTGAGTTCAGTTAGTTAATGCACACATGCATGTAACTGTTGCACTTTAGATAACTGAATATTCTCTCATAAATAACTCATGCATGTCAGTTCAGACAGAGACCCAGTTGAGATCAGATGGAGGGACAATGTACTATTAGTTGTAGGAATATCCCATTGTGAATATCTCTTGCATGCAGAAGGAATTCATTCCTTGGAGATTACGTAGTTACTTCTTCAGTTTAGTGAGTGTGATGAGGTCAATTCACACATGTGACATCATTGGACCCCAAGAAAAACTACGCAAGGAATAGGAGGCTTGGAGGGCTGAAGGAAGGCATATCTAGTGTCTACTCAGTCTGTGAGCTATATTATCTGATTTCAGAGAGAGCAGGATAGCTTGAGAGCTAATTCTTTATGTAAATTGAACATATTTCCACTTGTATGATAATACAAAGATTGGGGTTTTAGGCTGAGGCTTTCCCCGGGTTATTTCTTCTGTTTTATGTGTGATTGATTTCTCATTCTCAGTTATATGTGTTCTCATTGATCTTGTTCATATTCGATTAAGCTTCTGCAAAGTTTGATGTAGAAGTAGATCTTGTATTTTGCTTTAGTATATTGCATAATATGTTGATCTACAGTGGGAATTTCCATAAGCAGTCGACAAGGATGTGGCAGCCACAACATACAAGGTAAGATAACACGGAAAACACTCACAGATCAGTCTGAGATGAATGTGACGATTAATATAACAAGGTTTAGAGAAATGTCTGTTTGGTGTTCGGTAGAGAAGTCGACACAGGCGGTGACAACATTAATAACATATGCAACACTTTAACAACAATATTCATATAATTGCATACAAATCAGTTCATATACAAGTACGTAATTTAAAGAACATATATCATTAAGGAAACCGGAGCAATCCAACTACAATAACAACATATGCATGAAAATGTGCTTGCTTTTATTATATAAAGAAGTGTAAGTCACAATCATACAATACACCATGTAAACCTGCTAGCCCCATCAATGGAATGTTACAACCACATTCACCAGCTCCTCCAAAGAGATGAAGTAACTTTGTGTAGTGGAGAAGCCAAGGCGTGTTACAATACTATCCAAGCCTTCTTCAAGATAGTCTTAGTAGAAGGTTGGCTGACCAAAAGCCCTTACAATGAGTTATGAGGGCCTATTTATAGAAAAGGGTGGGGTGACCCTTGACATTCCCCTTTGTGACAATTCAAATACCCTCATGACTCTTCACCTACTCTATGACTGTTACATCCAACTATTGAGACTCGACTTACAATTGACATGACTCAACATTACAATGCACATGTACTCATGTGAGACAACATGGCTTGAGCAAGCCTTGTAAGACATCACTGATACTCGGTCTGCTGTGATGAGACCAACTCTTTGACATGCTTGTGAAGGTGAAGGTGGTGAGTTGATGCCAAGCTTGGTCATCCGTGATGATGTGCATGCACCTCATGGTGACATCTTGCTAAAGCGAACTCATGCCTCTATTGCAACCAGTGCATTGGTTCAGCCCCTTCATCCAACTTGTTTTCTAAGATGCACATGGTCTTCTTGGGTATGGTTGAACCGACAACAAACTGATGCATGGTGTCCGTGCTGATCTTCAAGTGTGTGTTGGTGTTCATGCGCATCAACTTGCCGAAGTACATGTTTCGCCCTAGTTGGATTTTCTTCTTGTCTTCGCCTTAGTGAGTGCGTTGAATGGGTTAGATTGCATGTGTGCGCTCAATGACATGCATGTTGTTGGATCCCTTGCATGCGATCAAAAACATTTCTCACCATGTTTTATCTATGCTAGCTGTTGGGATAGATCCTTAACTCGTACTGGTGCAATGTCATCCATGAGTGCATGTTGCGCCCACTGCTGTTATGATTCCAGCTGAAACTTAGTGGACTGTTTGTGTAGCTTCATGTTCTTCCTGAGTTGCTGCTTCGACACATGCAACTCCTTCTTTGTTCTATCTTCTGCCTTCACGCGATCTATGCCGCACCATCACTTCATAGCCTGAGTCTCCAAAGCTTCTTTCATTATCAATGGATATGCTTGATCTTGCAACTTTGCTCTGCCTCTATGTTGTCAACAACCTTCCTCTTGCATTTGATGCGTTCAGTATGCTTCCTTCAGCTGTTGTTCATGATGCTTCTCACTGTGATGCTGCTACTTGATGTCCTTTTCCATGAAGAACTTGATGAATTCGTGAGTAGGTAAGCCCATGGACACTTGATCGACTGCATCCCCAAGTGTGTTATGGATGGTGTCTTCATCTTTGCTCTCTTGGAAATCATTGTACCTGTACTGTTGAAAGGCTGATGAACACCTGTGCTACTTGGAGATGGCAACACTCATAGAAAGCAATCTGTTAGTCGAAAACCAAAATGAACATGAGAACTAACTTGTAACATACCTGGGTGAATGATCATGAAGGTTGCGCAATTTCGGCTGGGAGGTTGGGAGACCAATTGCCAAGACTGCACAAGGCATAGTCTGGGCTACTGAGAGACTGAATGACTACTGGTACTGCGCAATACACAGTCCATTCTAGCAGTTGGCTTCTTGCGCAATGCGCGATTCCATCTGGGAAAGACTCTTGGCCTAGGGACATATTTGTGTAATTTTTTGGGCAAAGTAGCCACTAACCTATAGAAATGCGCAATTTAGTCTAGGAGGTTAGTGTTGGGCCATAATGCGCAAATCTATAGAGGAAGATAAGCCTTCCTTCTCCAGATTGCGCAATGCAGTCTTGGTGGGGGCAGACCCTGGGCCAAGGTTGGCCCGACTTGCCGATGGGCAACTGAAAGCAAATAAGTCAATGAATGCATGGCGACACTAAGTGATAGCAGAAGTGATTAACAGTGCACACAAAACATGAATGAAAGATTTAGCAAACATATCAATATGCATGTGGGTGAGACAGTTCGCTGGTTGGGCGAACGTCCATGCAAAACAGTTTCATGCATGCGACAACAGTGAGATAGAAACGAAAACTAAAATAGAGCTAGAATAAGCTAATACACATGTAAATGACCACAAACGTTCAAAGAAATCAATCAAACAACACTCACACAAGTGACTACACAAAAAGCGACATAAATGCTGAAAAAAGACAAGTTGAAGCCACTTACCCATGAATAGCTAAGTTGGATGTGTCGAAGATTTTTGGATGTGTTGTGGGATGTCAGAGCTCCACGATAGATGTGAATGAATGAGCTCTAATGCATCAAATGAAATAAGTTTGGTCTCATGACGCACATGCCACAAATCTAGGAAAAAAGACACTTGGAGGGAAACTTCTAAAAAAACTTTGCATGTAACCCACGACTACTAAAAATAGATTCCTGAATCATGGGATACCTTTTGCATGTTGTCTCTTTCTATTCCGGGAAGATCAAGTGCTGCATGCATGCAAGTCAAGTTTCCTTGGTCCCAAGTGGAACTGATCAACCAGACTATCCATGCATGCCAGTGCTCAACTACTTGGGAAAAAAGCACATTCCTTACTGCAAGATGGGTTGACTGCCCAAGGGGATTGCACAATTTCTAGGCCCAACAGCTGACTTCTTCCCAGATTTGTGCAAATCCTGGGATAAACTATTTGTTGATGGGAAATATTGCGCAATCCCTGCTGAGAGGGTTGGCTAACAGGATTGCGCAATCCTAGAGCCCAACAGGCTATTAGAGGGAATTGTGCAATTCTTGGAGGGAAGGCTGGTTACCCTCCAGAAATGCGCAAATTTCACTAGGAAGTTGCTCAGCCTGTAGCTGGACCAAGTCTGGGTGAGCAGCCTATGAAGGGAAAAGATCAAACTGTGATCGACAGGTTGCCTTTTAGCAAAAAATAAATTGAAGCTTGAGGGCATGACGAAGCAAGGAAAGCCGTTGTGAAGGTCAGTAGGGAGGCTCCAAAACAGGCTAAGGTAAAATTTTGTAGGTTGGTTGTAGCCGCTACAACACTTGGCGACACACTAGTAGAACTCCAACTCTTTGAATGGACCTTGTTGATGAAAAGCAAGTCTAACACCTCCGGAAGTATTGTTCAACTCTCAGCTCGTCTTGGCTTCACTCTAGCTTGATGTAAGATTTAGCATCTGCCAGACTCTTGGTCAATTGAAACATATCCCAAGCCAAGGGAACATAGTTGTTTCGATTTGGGTTGAGGGGTATATAGTGCACAAGTAGTATATTCGTCTGATTATAAGTTTCATCTCTGGTGTTTCTCCACTGCCAGCAAGCCTAGACAGTACCCTGGTGGATTCACATAGGAACACAAGCGTGGCTCCACCGCTAGCGAGCTTGGTCAGTACCCTGACGGAGTTACTTACATCACCTCCCAGCATAGGAGGCCTTTCTCTTTTTTCGCCTTATTCATTTTTCATTTGAATTTTTTGACTTTTCATTTTTCACTGTGCATAACACTTATTCATTTCAGAGGCAGAAGAGGGATCCCAACTTATTGAGATCATAAGAGGTTGTTCCAGCAGATAATTAGTTTATTGTATCTCTGACGTGCTTGTTAAGGTTTCCCCCCTCACCTTACTCTACTTGACTGAGCTGACAAGGGTTAACCCAAAAACAACTGACTAGAGTAGGCGACACTAGTTAGGGCACAAACATTGTGTTTACACCAAGGTTCACTTTGAAGAGTACGTATTTTCCTTTGACGTATCATGTACTAAGAGTAAAAAGTTCATCATACAGAGGAAAGATGATAGATAACCAAGTAGTGACAGTTGTACAAACCCTCTTGTACTTTACCCAACTTGTTTCATGATCCACAAATGGTTTCATGCAAACTAACCTACGAACAAATGAAACAAACAACAAAGCAAAGCAAGAGCAGAAGTAAAAGGGAAAGAAAAAAAAGTAAGCACACAAACAAGCAAGCAAAGCATGTAAGAAAATAAGCATGCAAGTAAACAAATGAAAGCAAACACTACTTCTACTCCTATACTAACAGTGCAAGGGCTTGATCACATGAAGTGATACTCCCAATGCAGCCACGATGCATTGGTAGACCCATGTGGGTGAAGGCTTGGTCCGTGAGTAAACCAGTTGTGTGGACCAGCATATAAGAAAGATATGACAGTGAAGACAACCACACCTTGTGTTTCAGAGTGCCCATGAGACATAAGTGAGTGCATGTGCATGACGGACAATCCATGGACTTATCATGGTGCTGTGTGGCACTACGTGCAACTTTGAAGCAAAAGCACACTCTTGATTGAGACATGCAAGCAAACGAAAGAAACAAAGATAACTTGTGTCGTGCACGAGTGCTTGCAACGTAAGACTCCTCCAATGCATGAGCAAGGGGATCATGCTATTAGAGTGGAGGAAGTGTGATCTGTGTGTGAGATGGATCTTCAATGTATATAGACGAGTGATAAGGAGCCTTGGGTGATTGAATAGTTTCATGATCAGAAGTGAGACTAACCCCAAGAGAATGAGGACCTAACATAACCATCAGTTCGGGCTGAAGTGCCTTGACAGTCTTGGGTGTCTCAACTTCATCATCAGGTAGATCATCATAAACCAGTGGCTTTGAAAGATCAACTGTGATAGAATCATGATCGTGATAAAAAATGTAAGAAAATGTATCATGACCGCCACGATAAGAAAAACCAATGAATTCTTTGACATCCTCATGATCATATGAATCAAACAGAGGGGTGGATGAAAAGAAAGCGAACTCATCTTATGTGTTTCCGGAAAAGACTGATGAAGGATCAAGTGGATATTCAATGAATAACTTATCCTCTCCATTGTCAAATGATGGACTAGCATTTGGTGAGTCCTGCAAGTGATCAACAATGGGTGCATTCGTAGATGAAGACATAGATACAAAATCATGGATGGTAGGTTCACCAAAGAAGATAGGAAGGAATGGAGGGGGTTTGGATGGAAAGGGGTCATCCTTCACTGAGTGTTGATGTTAAAGCTTCCACTCATACTCTTCATGAATGACAACGCATGCTGGTTGTGCAACACCAACTCTGTCAGTGGGTTGTTCCTCATTCACAACAAGTGAAGAGTCTAGAATGGACGAACACAAGACAAAATCATCTGGAGGAACACCTGAGTGCAAAGACAGAGGTCGAAGAAAATAATGCATATGGGAACTCAAAGGACTCACAACCAAATCTACGAGAAAATTAAGTGGAGTGATGTTCAAAGGGTGTGAAGAATGAACAAATGTGTGAACATGATCCTCAACATCACTGGGTGATGGTAGAATTGTTGAATGAAAGGGAGGCAGATAGTCCATTTAGATAGTGCCTGCTCTCACATGGGATTGCGTAGTTCCATCAATGAAGAAGGTTGAGCAAGGATTGACATCAAGCTTCCTCTTGGGATGGGAAAATTTCTTAAGACAGTACTCGAATCGGTCCTAGAGATAAGCAAACTTCATCTGGCTCTTCGGAGCTTGAAACTGTAAGTCATGAAAGCGCTGCCAAAAATCAATAATGGATTCATGTGGAGCCCTCTATTGTTGTAACAGTTTCCGGTCAAGATGGTCTGGATCAAAATGATGGAACGTGTCTTCAATAAGATCAAAAAAGTGCTCACATGAGTGCACAGTGTCAGCGGGCAGGCTGAGCACCCAACGAAATGGGGATTCACGAAGTGTGAATGCAAGCAACAAACTGACCTGTTCGTTAGTAAACTCATCTTTCTCATAAATCATGGAAAGGAAGTTATGTAAGTGCTCAGGCTAGGCCACTTCGCCTTCACCATCATACGTGTGAGTGGACAAGAGATTGAAAAGATTCTCCGAGATGGAGACATCTTCACGATTCGAAAAACACCTCCGGGGAAGAAGAATGCAAGATTCCATGAAAGATATGCAAATGTTCAAAATTGGATGAGAGGACGTTGCTTGTCATTAGGCCCTCCTTCTAGCGCCATAAGTGTTGACGCTGTTCGACCCACGAACATGTCAAGGGGATCTCCTTGGTAGGAAGTCCCAATTAGAACTCAGACCGTTTGGTGTAGGAGCCCCAGCAGTGGGTCGTAAGGTAATGCCTTGACCACGGTGTCGCATAGAGGAAAGTAAGATAACTTTGTCAGTAGAAAGGGTGTGACTGATGTAGTGAGTCAAGGAATAAGCATGAGAGGTTCCAACACTTCAAAAGGGGAGGAAGGTGAAGGTGAGTTCCAGGTTGAAAGGGATCAGTCCCAACTCGGCTAGGAACACACAACACAAAGGACATGCCCAACTTCTAGTAGAGCAGTCGACACGGATGTGGCAGTCACAACATACAAGGTAAGATAACATGAACATCACTCATGGATCAATCCCTGATGAGTGTGACAGTTGATATAACAAGGTTCATAGAAAGGTCTGTCTAGTGTATGATACAGCAATTGACACGGACAGTGACAACATTAACAACAAGATTCATATAATTGCATACAAATCAGTTCATATACAAGTATGTAAGTTAAACAACATATATCATTAAGGCAACCGAAGCAGTCCAACTACAATAACAACATACGCATGAAAATGTGCTGGCTTTTATTATATAAAGGATTGTAAGTCACAATCATACAATGCACCATGTAAACCTGCTAGCCCCATCAATGGAACGTTACAGCCACATCCGCCTGCTCCTACAAAGAGATGTACTAGCTCCGTGCAGTGGAGAAACCAAGGTGCATTACAATACTTTCCAAGCCTTCTTCAAGATAGTATTAGTAGAAGGTTGGTTGAACAAAAGCCCTTAAAATGAGTTATGAGGGACTATTTATAGCAAAGGGTGGGGTGACCCTTGAAATTCCCCTTTGTGATAGTTCAACTACCCTCATTACTCTTCAACTACTCTATGACTGTTACATCCAACTGTTGACACTCGACTTACACTTTACATGACTCAACATTACAATGCACATGCACTCATGTGAGACATGGATTTAGCAAGCCTTGCAAGACATCATTGACACTCAGTGCGATGTGATGAGACCAAATATTTGACATGCTTGTGATGGTGAAGGTGGTGAGATAATTCTAATCATGGTCGTCTGTGAGGATGTACATGAAAACTCTTGCCTCTGTTGCAACCGGTGCATTGGTTCAACCCCTTCATCCAACTCGTCTGCTAAAATGCGCATGGTCTTATTGGGTATGGTTGAACCGGAAACAAACTGATGCATAGCGTCTGTGCTAATATTCAAGTGTGTGCTAGTGGTCATGCACATCAAATTTCTGAAGTACATGTTTAGCCCCAGTTGGACTTGCTTCTTGTCTTCGCTTCGGTGCTTTGAATGGGTTGGATTGCATGTGTGTGCTCAATGACATGCATGATGCTGGATCCCTTGTATGTGATCAACAACATTGCCCACCATGTTTTCTCTGTGTCAGCTACTGGGTTAGATCCTTAACTCATACTGGCACAATTTCATCCACGAGTGCATGTTGCGCCCACTGCTGTTCCTGTTCCTGCTGCAACTCATTGGATTGTCTGTGCAGCTTCATGTTCTTGCCGAGTTGCTACTTCAACACATGCAACTCCTTCTTTGTTCCATCTTCTTCCTTCGCGCGATCTTCATGTCACAATGTCACTTCATATCCTGAGTCTCCAAAGTTGCTTTCATTATCAGTGGATCTGCTTGATCTTGGAACTTTGCTCCGCCTCTATGTTTTCAATAAAATTCCTCTTGCATTTGCTACGTTCGGTATGCTGCCTTTAGCTGCTGTTCATAATGATGCTCACTGTGATGTTGCTGCTTGATGTCCTTGTCGATGAACAACTTGATGTCTTCGTGAGTAGGTAAGCCCACAAACACTTGATCGGCTGCATCCCCAAGCGTGCTTTGAACAATGTCTTCGTCTCTGCTCTCTTGGAAACCATTGTACCTGTATTGCTGAGAGGCAGATGAACACTTGTGATACTTGGAGACATGGAAACACTCATAGCAAGAAATTTGTCTATCGAAAACCAAAATGAACATGAGAACTAAATTTCAACATACCTGGGTGAATGATCATGAAGGTTGTGCAATTTTGGTCAGGAGGTCAGGAGACTGACTGCCAAGACTACACAAGGCATAGTCTAGGCTGTTGCGAGACTGAATGATTGTTGGAACTATGCAATGCACAGTCCAGTCGGGCAGTTTGCTTCTTGCATAATGCGCGATTCCAGCGGGGAAACACTGTTGGCATAGGGAAAAATTTGCGCAAATTTTTGGGCCAAGCAACCAATGACCTATAGAAATGCACAATTCAGTCCAGGAGGCTAGTGCTGGGATAGAATACGTAAATATGGAGAGGAAGGTGAGCCTTCCTTCTCCAGATTGCGCAATGCAGTCTTGTTGGGGGCAGAGCCTGGGCTACGGTTGGTCTGACTCATCGACGGGCAACTGAAAGCAAGTAAGTTAATGAATGCATGGTGACACTAAGTGATAGCAGAAGTGATTACCAGTGCATGCAAAACATGAATGAAAGATTCATAAAATAGATCAACATGCATGTGGGTGAGGCAGTTCGTCGGTTGGGCTAACGTCTGTGCAAAACATTTTCATGCATGCGACAACAGTGAGATAGCAATGAAAATTGAAACAGAGCTAGAACAAGCTAGTATACATGTAAATGACAACAAGCTTTCAAAGAAATCAAGCAAACAACACTCACACAAGCAAATACATAAAAAATGACAGAAATGCTGAAAAAGACAAGTTGAGACCACTTAGCCATGAAAAGTTGAGCCGGATGTGTCGAAGAGACTTGAATTTGCTGTGGGATGTCAAAGCTCCAAGATTGATGTGAATGAATGAGATCTAATGCATCAAATGAATAAGTTTTGTCTCATGACGTGCATGCCACAAATCTAGGAAAAAACGAAACTTGGAGGGAAAATTTTAAAACAACTTTGCATGTAACCTTCGGCTACTAAAAATAGCTCCCCGAATCATGGGAATCCTTTTGCATGTTGTCTCTTGCTATTCTGGGAAGATCAAGTCATGCATGCATGCAAGTCAAGTTTCCTTGGTCCCGGGTGGAACTGATCAACCGGAATGTGCATGCATGCCAATGCTCAACTTCTTAGGAAAATGCGCATTGTTGAATGCAAGTTGGGATGAATTCCCAAGGGGATTGCAAAATTTTTGGCCCTAGTAATTGACTGCTGCTTAGATTTGCGCAAATCTTAGGTTGAACTACCTATTGATGGGAAAAATTGCGCAATTCCTGCTGGGAGGGTTGGCTGGCAGGATTGCACAATTCCTGTAGGGAAGGCTGGTTTCCCTCTAGAAATGCACAAATTTCACTGGGAAGCTGCTCAACCTGCAGCTGGACCAAGTCCGGGTGAGCAGCCTGTGAAGGGAAAAGATCAAACTGTGATCGATAGGCTACCTTTTAGTAATAAAGGCACTGAAGCTTGAGGACTTGATGAAGCAAGGCAAGCTGCTGTGAAGGTTGGTAGGGAGGCTCCAAAACAGGCTAAGGAAAAATTGTGGAGGGTGGTTGTAGCCGCTACAATAGTAGCCTAACGGCTGGAAGGTATACCTCAGAAACATAGATGGAAAATCCAAGAAATCGTGACTCCAAATTCCTGAAAAAAGTCTCCTCCATAGCCATATAGAACTTTGTAAAGGAAAATAAGGAAATCAAAAGATATAATCAGATCTATAATAAGCTTACACCACTGATCGCATAATTTGTGAGGTTGAGAAGAGAAAATATAAAGCTTAAGGAATAGATGCAAATCCCTGAAAGAGAGAATACATGTTGAGAAGTTAGCTAAAGGAAAAGGTTGAGGACTATGAGAAGCTAGATGCAGAAGTTGATAAAAAACAACAAGAGCAAGAAGAAATATATGAAGAAGTCATATCCTAGAAAATCCAACTAGAAGAATCTAAGAGAACAAAATAAGTGATGAAAATAAGTTGAAGGAAAAAGAAGAAAATTTTGAGAAACTTGAAGTAAAGGTTGTCTCATCAAGGAATGAGGTAGACAAGCTCAGCAAAAACTTGAAAAGTTCTCAAATGTTGTATGATATTCTCAACAAACAAATATTACCATCTGACAAAACAAGTCTTTTTTATGTGGGCAAGATTTCATACAAAGAAGATGCAATCATTAAGTCACTAGAAAATATTGAAAGCCATGTTGATATTCTTCAAAGCTTCAACCACATTGGATGCAAGGGAAGAAACCAAGATGAGGTCAGAAGAGCTACTTGACCAAAAGGCTATGTTGATCTCTCTAGGGGTACATACATAACTCAAGGCATCAATGTAATAAGAGACAAAGTTCATCAAAGAATTGAATCCTCTCCAAAGAAAAACAACTTCAGAAGAACTATTTCATCAAGGGAATCCAACTCATCTATGTATCAATCTATATTTCTTGGTCATTGTTTTTCACGCACAAACTTTGGACATAAAGCAAGGGATTATATAGTATATGCTAGGAGTGATTATGTAAGTAATATATGACCCGATCATATTTCTAGAAACAAGTTTGTATGAAATCAAACTAGAGGTCCTAATGGTTACAACAGGGTGAATGCATGAAGACGAGTTACCTTTTTGGGCCAAATGTGGAAATGAAATTTCAAGTTTTTCCTATTTTATCGAATTGCAGCCCTCAAAATTCATATAAGCATTGTGAATTTTGCTTTGGAATACAAAAACAATATGTGGATAATTATGTTGATGTCCTAATAATATGTTTTGCAAAAACTTTTAGTGTTGTATAATCTCCCAGTTTTCCATTAAAAGCAATACTTTTCCTTGCAAATTTTCACAAAACTTAAGAGGTATGAGTGTGTTCATGTAGCATAACTTAAGATATATATAATATATCTATATATATATTATATATATATATATATATAAAAGCACGTCTACAACAGAGAGAACAAAGTTTTTCATATTAAAATTTTATTTTTTTATGGGAAATTATATTTTTTTAATTATTTTTTGAAGTTGGCAAAGCAATATTTCAATTTACTTTTTGGAGACACATATGTTCATGTAATATTTTTTTCAACTCTTTAAATAAATCGAAAAACCAAGAGTACCCTTTTAAAGAGGACACGTAAATGAAGATAGTGGTATTTAAAAAAAAATTCGTTATGTATATTTTATGTTATTGAATTTTTATTTAGCCCCTATGAAACTGTCCAAAAAAATGTCAATTGCTATGTTTAAAAGAAATTAGATGAAAAATATCATATAAATTCAAAAGTTTCAAATTCATATGCCATTGGATATATAATTCTTTCACGAATCCAACATGATCAATTCCACCACTTAAGGATAAATTCTGCCCTAAATCCGCTAGGGTACAAAATGGGGTTATAGAGAAACCTGCAGAAGGGGTACTAAAATTGGACCTCAAGAGATCGATTGAGTACTTAAATTCAAAATTTAAATTTCTCAATCGAGGATTAAAGAAACCCTCAATCGAGCTGTAGAGCCATTAAAAGGCTAACCACCACCAACCACCTACCAACTTTTATTAATTTTATTAATGAAAAATGTTACGGCTCAAGGGCTCGATCGAGCCTCTGCTATCAAACCCAAAAAGAATAAATTAGTCTCTAAATTCAAATGTAAAAAAAAAGTTGCAAAAATTTATTCATAGAGAAATATGAGAGTGTGAAAATTACACAATGATTCACAACAAATATGGGAAATTGGATATTTTGATCTAGAAAAGGAAATAAATTGCCATCCATAGAGGAAATACGAGAAAAAGCTAGAGAAAAGGATGAGAGAAAAGACATCATACATTGAGAGAACAAGATCATCACACAATTCAAGAAATTAATGCAAATACAGGTAATTCAAATGTCAAAAACCAGAAACAAATGGAGAGTGAAACAATAAAACTAAGATAAAATAAACATTGAAAGTAATACCATGTAGTTAAAAAATGAGATGTAACAACAACTAATGAAAACCACTTGAAACCATGCAAATTATTGAAAACCACTTGAAACCATGCAAATTATTGAAAAATACTTGAAACAATGGTTTATTGGATTTTTCTGAAACCACTTGAATTCATACAAATTATGAACCACCTTCGAATTGTAATGGTTTAGGATAACCCACAAAGCTAAGGATGTGATATAACCAAATAAAACCATTGGAACATAATTTCCATATATTATTTGCATGAATTACAATTCATGGAAATTTATTTACAAGAGGGATTAGTAAAAATGGTTGTCACATAGGTGCTGCAAAACCTATAAACATTAGATTGATTAATGTTTGATGTCCTTGTAGGGGTTAAAAGAGAGAAAATGTGTCAAGATCTAGAATAAAGAAAGAATATCCCTGCTTCCAATGTGCATGAAATGAGAAGACATTTTTTGTTAAACATATATAACAACATTAAATTTTTGTAACATTCATCATCATATATAGCATTTAATTGTTCCTTGAATCCTAAATTATGATCCCTATCTTTGAAAACCTCACAAGTTTCTTCTTTCAATTCTCACATCAAGGTTATGAGATTTTTTTACAAAGAACAAGTTTTTTAAAGACCTAAAAAGTGTAGTGTAGATTCGTGCTTGCACAAAAAGGAGTGTATTATTGCATATAACTATAGTGCTCCATGGAAGGCTTATGTGATAAATCAATATTAAATTCATAAATAATAAATGCAAAAGAAATAAATTAGCATGCATATATTGATGATATGCTATAAATGTTTACAATGTTAATCTTCTTAGACTGTGACAATCTAATTTCAATTAAATCCATCTAGTTGTTTTTCAACATGTAATCATTAAATATATTGCAAAATATGGTTCAAAAGTAAAAAAGAGGAGTTCCTTATTTTAAACTTTGCCAATATTTGATAAAAATAATTGAAAACATAAAATACATTGGATATCCATCTTTGCACGTGCATAAAAAAGGTTCCTTGTAGAAACATATAGTTTTTTAAATCCTCATACCCCTCCTTGTGCCCTACTTAATTGTTGTGCTAAAATTTCCATGCACATTCTCCCAAAGAAACATTCAAATCATTTGTGCCCCTCTTCACCACAAATGATACCAATGTACATTCATTGTTGATAAGACCTTGAAACATCTTCCTTGTTTTCTAAATCCACTAAAACTTTTATCTCTTGAATTTATTTATTTATTTTTAATTTATTTAATTTATTATTTATTATTTATTTATTTTCCTTATCAATAATTTCATTGTCCTTCTCATACTTCTCATCCCACATTTCTTCCACTTTTTATTTTGAATTGTGAAATTCTCTGTAATTATGATAAGTTCTTCTTTTAAGAAAGTTATTCTTACTATTGTTTTATGGTAAATTAGTTACACATTTTAAAATGCTAAATGATATGGTGCTTCTAATGAAGAAAAACTTTTCCAACTAATTTGATTTTGTATAGTAGACTTTCAAATAATAACATACTTAAAAACTACTTGAATATGTTCCTTATTGTATCATGAAGTGTGTATTTATGTATTGTATGGTTTTTAGTCACATTTTATCTTATAGTTGGTAAAATTTGTATAAACTTATAGATATAGATTTTGTTTTCTCTCATGAAATAAATTTGGCCCTTCAATTTGGTAATCACTAGCTTGATTTTTCAAGAATCTCTCGTTCTCTCAAATTTAAAAGATTTGCCATATCATTAAGTTCTTTAAGTAATAATTCCCTTTGAAATATGTATTTAGAAGTTTCCTATATAAGAATTTAAGCTTATTTTCTATTAGTCTTTAGTTCAACAACTTCACAAATTATTATACAAGTGAGTAGATTTAAATAGTCAAAATTGGATTTGAATAATTGAAATGTTTGGTAAATGAGATATATGAACACAAATATAATACCATTCTTGTTGTAGTAGGGATCACTTTTAGTTTGGATTTATATAGTCTTTTGAAGAAATAAAAAATTGTTGCTAAGAAGTAAATTTGAAAAAGTTCTTGAAATTCTTCACTTGGTAAATGTGACTTGTTATGAAACCAAACAAAGCTTCAAACCTAGATTCACTGGTAAATTTTTGGGGTTATATCTAAGAATAGATCACCTTTATCACACACCTACAATCATATGCCCAAATGGTTTTAAGTTTTTTCATTTCTTAAACATGTTTCGGGGGAGAGTGAAGAGAGATTATTGCTTGTGGGACTAGATTACTTGGGAAGTAAGTATATATTGACAATTTACTCTCTAATTCCTCTAACTTTATTCTTAACACCTATTCTTTTTAAATCATTTTTCTCCTTCCTTCTGTTCTCACAATCCCTTTAAGTTGGAATTGGATTTTAATTCAAATGTTTGGTGAATGAGATGTATGAACAAAAATATAACTTGATTTTTGTTGTAGAAATCACTAAATTTACCTTGCACACACCATCACAACTAACCAATTTGCTTTACTAACCATTACAAGTAGAGTAATTGAGGGTTTCTATTTTACTTTGAAATTCTGCACACAAACATATGCTCACAAAGTATAATTAGGAAATAAGTAAGTGACACATCATCCACACATCATTTCTTTTCTTACAGGGAACAAACATCACATAGTGTAACTAGGGGAATTGTATTAAAGGATCATGAACCACAAATCCACATACTTTCAATTAAAACACTTTGTATGTGCACTAGATTCACCTTGCACACACTATCACTACTAACCAGTTTACTTTACTAACCATTACAAGTAGAGTAATTGCTTATATTTTACTTTGAAATTTTGCACACAAACATATGCTCACACAATATAATTAGGAAAGAAGTAGGTGGTCCATCATCCACACATCATACCTTTTTTTGCAAGGAACAAACATCACATAGTTTAATTAATGTAATTGTAAAAGATCACTGCAAATCCACATTAATTCACACATTGTATGTTCACAGTTTCACTTGCACGCACATTCACCCCACACATTAAGCTCACTTAAACTTTGTATAAAGGTATCCTCTTTATGGAATCTTTGTACCTAATTTATTTGAGCTTATATTTTGTTGCACACCCTAAGTGAAGCAAAGATTTTCTACAAACAATCTTAAACTGAACACATTAAATTCCCCACAGGGGCCACAAGATAATTTATAGTTCAGGCTAGGACCATGGAAATATGCAACACATAAGTTGTCATGATTGTTTTTCATATTGAAACATAAAAACTTGTCTTTTAGGGAGCTTAAAATCCTCTATCATCCAATGACAAATCCAATACATGGACAAAAGCCCATGAAGGGGGTAAGGCCTAGGTGGAAGATTATCATGGACCTTCATGTTGTCTCCCGACATGTGGGGTAGGGTTTATGGGTCCAAAACTGACAACCAGAAGCTGAGATTCATCTGTTTCTACTGGACACAGGTAACTTAATGGCCAAATATTAGGGCATCTTTCCTTATAGGTTGAGGTGTGGGAGCACTTAGACCTAAGGTGATCTTGGTCAGGCTACTAGAAGCATCGCCAACTCTTTTGGGATGTAGCCCTAATACGTTTGGCCACTATAACCCTCTCCATACCATGGTTGGTTTTTTGGCCAGCGCTGTAAGCGTCACCAATGAAATTTATGACGTGGCCCCGTACCCTATTCTAAAATCTTCACAATGCCCAATTACTACTTGAGCGAAAGGATGTTAGGTATTTTTAGGAATTTTTCTCATACACAAAGCCTCAGATAAACCTTTTTTGTTGATTGTTTCACATATTAGAATTAAATGGAAAATTAACCATTTATTTTTTCTTTTGTCTTATGTACAGGATTCATTTGGTTTTCCTAAATAAAATGTATATGTTCAGGTGTGCTTACAAATGAATCAGTCTCATGTGTTGTTTATTTCTTTCCTTTCTTGTCAACTGATTTCTTTATCATAATATAATTCTTGTCATTAGTTACAAGTTTCATAGGGATTATATCATCTTCAGGTGCCTCCTACATACAATTCACATAATCATGAAAATTATTTTACCTTTCATACATGCTTAATGCTTCTACCTATCATCTTATTCTGAATCACCCTTTTTGTTGACACATGGACTAATACCTTTATTGGTGCACTCTTCTTCGACCCATATTTCCTTGAGCTTGAAACCATTTTCTTTTCATGTTTCAACTTATAACCCTTGGTCCATGTCAACTTCTACTACCTAGTTGCCAAATGTCAACCTTTTTTTCATTTAACTTTTCCCTGGGGTTTGTGACTAGAACCCTAGGGTTTCCAAATTGAATTTTATTGATTGAGGAGGAATGCTTTTACCTTTCATCATATTATGAATCACCATTTTTGTTCACATAGGGGCTGATACCTTTACTGGTGCACTCTTATTTGACCCATCTTTCCCTGAGCTCAAAACACTTTTCTTTTCATGTTTCAACTTATAACCCTTGGTCCATGTCAACTTCTACTACCTAGTTTCCAAATGTCAACTTATTTTTCATTTAAATTTTCCCTAGGGTTTGTGACTAGAACCTTAGGGTTTCCAAATTGATTTTTATTGACTAAGGAGGAATTATTTTAGCTTTCATCATATTCTAAATCACTCTTTTTGTTGACACATAGACCGATACCTTTACTAGTGTGCTCTTCTTCGACCCATCTTTCCTTGAGCTTGAAACATTTTTTTTCATGTTTCAACTTATAATCCTTGGTCCATGTCAACTTCTACTACGTAGTTGCCAAATATCAACTTATTTTTCATTTAAATTTTCCCTAAGGTTTGTGACTAGAACCTTAGGGTTTCCAAATTGATTTTTATTGATTGAGGAGGAATGCTTTTACCTTTCATCATATTCTAAATCACCTTTTTTTTGACACATGGACCAATACCTTTACTGGTGCGCTCTTCTTCGACCCGTCTTTCCATGAGCTCAAAATCCTTTTCTTTTCATGTTTCAACTTATAACCCTTGGTCCATGTCAACTTCAACTACCTAGTTGCCGAATGTCTACTTGTTTTTTATTTAACTTTTCGCTAAGGTTTGTCTCTAGAACCCTAGGGTTTCCAAATTGATTTTTATTGATTGAGGAGGAATTATTTTACCCTTTATCGTATTCTGAATCACCCTTTTTTTTGACACATGGAATGATACCTTTACTAGAGCGCTCTTCTTCAACCCATATTTCCCTGAGCTCAAGACCCTTTTCTTTTCATGTTTCAACTTAGAACCCTTGGTCCATGTTAACTTCTACTACCTAACTACCTACTATCAAATCATATCAAGACCTTCCACATATGGTGATTTCTTAAATAAACATGTGTATCTATATCTACTATTCACTTATCTTATGATGATTGTTCACTTGACTTACAAGTATATTTTTTATTCCGCTATGCAGAGATGGAAATTGAGCATCCACACAAGTGAGAAGATGTTTCCCATCAAGCTGATCAACTAGATGATGATCAAGATGTGCCCTATGGACCTGATAAACCACTAGAGGAACATGTACCTTATCAAGATGATCAACCGTCACTAAGGGAAAAATATGTGGCAAATAAAGATAATCAACCACTGGAGGAAGAAGATTTTCCCTATCAATTTAATCAACCAGTGGAAGAATGAATCGTTTCCTCTCAAGTTGATAGGATAATAGGGATTTGCAGTGGTTTGGAAAGGGGTGGACCTTTTGTAGAAAATTTGGATGCAAGCACAACAAAGGACCTTGGGGAGCCTATCCCTGCTTGCACTATTAGAGACCATGTCAATAACATCATTCAACAATATTTTGAGAATCATTCAGTTGTTGCACAAGCTCAAATGCTACATGGGTTGGTCAAACATAAGAAGCTAAAACATGCCACAAAGATTTTGGGTGTCCAAGATACTAAAAGCAAGAAGACACATATGAATGTCACTCAAAATATATCAAAGGCATTCATTATGTTTGGAAAATTAAGAAAACCCAATGTTTGAGTTGTGCACAGGGAAATTACAATTTCTATTGTTTCACCAAGTACATCAACACAACAAAAGTTGGAAACAATGTAAACATTGCTCCATTTCTTGAGAAAAACATTGCACAAGAATACCAAATTCAGGGTTCAGGTGAATAAAAATGAGGAATTTGCTTGTTGGGCTCTTATCACTAGGAAAACCTACCAAGACAGGCTTACAACAAGAATAAGAGAACTTTTGGTATTGTTTTGGGAGATCCATTCCCATGCTATTCCAGATAGAAATCATGTTGTACGACATCTCATAACTAAACGTGAGTATGTGGAACACGCTACACACATTGTAGAAATGAAAAAAGTTTCATTGTTCAAGGAATTTTAGGAAAGTAATCACCATGTGAAGATATCCATAAGGATGTTTCAGAAATTAAAGCCATGGTTTATTAGGCCTAATACAATTGATGACACGTGTTTTTGCCGATATCATGTTTAATTTCAACTTCATTATGACACTTTTCGGGAATTTTACAAGAGGAAATGTCATAAAAATCTTGCTCCTACAATGCATGATTTTGTTTCATTAATATTGTGCAAAAGGGAGCCAAAATAGTTGTTTTACAAGAAAATATGTATAGGTGGGAGAAGATGCACTGAATGTGGTGATTTGGAATTGTTCCATAGGAACTTTCTTATTGATCCCAACCAATATGGGATGTTAGATGTCACCATCACACGTAAGCATTATGAGTATGTCATGGGAAATCAACCATCTTCTTCAACTTTGGCGCCTAAGAGGATCAACTATGTTGAGGATGAGATTCATACTTCACAATTCACGGGGTTGTTTGAAAACCAGATCTATAAATATATCAAACACTCGCATAGGTCCAGGTGGAAAGTGTATGAATTTAAGCATTCTCACAAAGTATTTAGTGAGGCACGACTTATTAGTGGTGTACTTTGTTGAGAATTACACATTTTGTCCTTAGAAAAAGATCTAAAGTGAGTATTATCACTCCGACCAAGTGTCCATATTCGTACATGTTTTGTATAGACATGCACAATTGAATCTTGGTGGTAGGATATCAATGATGAGTCACATGAAGTGATTAAGGAGTATCACTTTTATGTCAATGATGATTGTGAGCATGACACATTGTTCATGCAACATTGATTTGACTTGATTTATGAATCATTAAAAAAATGACATATCATTCATGAAAAATTGGATATGGTTAGACGATTGTGCAGGGAATTTCAAGTTATCCCACAATTTTTATTAGTTGAGCCAACTACACAAGAAGACGAAAATTCAATATATTTGGAGCTACTTTGAAACAAGACATGGAAAGGGTGAACATGATGGTGCAAGTGCTTGTGTGAAGCGAGCACTTAGGAGGTACCGAATGAGTCATGATGTAGATCAACTCAAATCATCACTAGAGGTGGTCAACTAGTGCACATCCCATTTAGGACATGAAGGTCACAAATCTATTAGGTTTGTGCATAGGTTCTTATGGAATGTCGAACTTGGAGATGTGAATAGATCCATTCCTTGGTATTGTAATACTGTAGAAGGAACAAGGGAATTATACTCAATGTAGAGAAATGACATGGGGGAAATATTTTCCATCAAGACAAGAAAAATCACATGTTTTTATGAGTTTTGCATTGATGTTGATAGATGTAGACTTGATCACTGTGAAAAACATGGGTACATGAAAAGATGAAAATATGTCCCTGTTAATCCAAAGGGACCTCATCCAATTTCGACATGGTAAGAGATGCCCGATGAAGAGGCCATCGTTTCATTTGATCATGATTAAGTTTTTGATCTTGTCATGTGGCCCATCTATCATTAGCGTTGTCATATATAAATTTAAATCTTTAACATATTTAACTAATACATATTTTGTATTTTGGTTGTAGGCGATGTTTTTACTATCAATTCCCCCACAAGAAGTAAGAGAATGTCGCCTACTATTTGATGAGATGCACACAGGTGAAAATTAGGTTGGTGATACCATATTAAGATGAACAATTCACATACCAAATTGGTGAAATGATTGTGATGGGCCATTTTTTTGAAAAGGGTAAAAAATAGACTAATCACATCATTTATAGAGATTTTATGCTTGGATATATATCTTGTCAATACAATCATCTAGTCATAGCAGATCAGATCAATCTCATAGAAATCAAAACAAAGAAAGGTGAACCAAATATATGGAAGATGACAAAATCAAACCATAGACGTATTATGGAGACTTGCATTTCTGTGATCCATTGGCCATATGAGTAGATGATGCAAATGGAAAGCCTTGAAGCTAAGTTTATAACAGTCAAGTGTAATTTAATCTAGCATAAGAGATCTCAAATGTATGATTTTTTTTTAATCTATAAATGTGACAGAAATACTCTTGTAATTTTGAATAGAGAAATGTTTCCCTATGATCTAGGATGGATTCATAATGATGTGCATATATGTTAT
The DNA here is from genome assembly GCA_000404065.3 of Pinus taeda. Taxonomy (NCBI): domain Eukaryota; kingdom Viridiplantae; phylum Streptophyta; class Pinopsida; order Pinales; family Pinaceae; genus Pinus; species Pinus taeda. Next base: position 112,971 of record APFE030712704.1, read on the forward strand.
ATAAGCTTTAGTTTCCTTGAGGCGCTTAAGTTTCTAAAGTACACCAAATTTCAAGGAGGTTTTAATTTTAGGGATAAGATCCTTATGTGAACCCCATAGATCTAAAATTTATTTAAAAAATTATAATCAATAGGGATTTAGATTTAGATTTAATTAAAATTTTTGATCTTAAATTTTTTAAATGTCACGTATAGTATTCATGTTGAGCATGCAAGAAATTTTATAGATCTATATATATGTCATACATTTGGTTTCTAGAAAATCCATTTTAGTATGTAGCAAACAAGTTGGTATAATATTATTTTACTTAAAATGGAAATTCAACTATCTAGGTTATGAACATTGTTGAAATGTTTTAATGTTATTATTAAAATGTCATGTGTCAGTTTGATATAAAACATGGAAAGAGCTACACACATGCTTCATATATTATATATATATATATAATATATATTATATATATATATATATTATATATATATATATATTATATATATATTTATATATATATATATAATATATATATATATATATATATAATATATATATATATTATATATATATTATCGTGTTATGACTATTAAGTTCTTTTAGATAACCTTAAACAAATAAATCGAATAAAACTTATTTGTAGTTTACATCTTGACATTTTGACATATTATTTTACTTAAAATGGAAATTCAACTATCTAGGCTATGAACACCGTTGAAATATTTTTATGTTATTAATAAAATGTCATAGTTACACACATGCTTCATATTGGAAAGCTAAAAGTGAAATATATATATATATATATTATAACTTCAAAAGAAATAAAATCGAATAAAACTTATTTATAGTTTACATCTTGACATCTTTTAAAATCGTTGTAATTTAACATACATTGATTATGCACTAAAAGACACTTTCTACAAGCCAATATGACAACTAAAATTATTATTTTGTAAAATTTTACTTCTTGAATGTTTTTAATTGAAGGTCTTAAGATAAGGAATTGATTGAAATACTTGGATAGGCAAGTAAATCTAGGAAAGTGCATAAAATTATAGAAAACATATCATTAATTGTTTAAATTAACATACATTGACTGCACTAAAATACACTTTCTAATTCAATATTAAATTGATGTACATGATATATATTAGTTCATTTTAAGTATCAAAGTGACTTGCATCATAGTAAGATTGTACTTATTTCCTTAGTCTATGAAACTATAATTCAAAATTTTTATTTTGTAAAATCTTACTTCTTGAATGCTCTTAATTGAATGTCTTAAATTAAGGAATTGATTGAAATATTTGGATAGGCAACTAAATTTAGAAAAGTTCATAAAATTATATAAAATTATCTAGAAACATATCAATAATTGTCTTTTGGTATATTAAATTCCAATACATATGACTTATATCATGTGTTATTACTAAGCTCCTGTAGATGACCTCAGAATAAATAAAATTTAATAAAACTTATTAGTTGAATATTACTAGTTGAAGACATCTTTTAAAATTGAATTTAAAATGTATTTAAATCCTATTGGTGTTTTTTAATTGAACAATGAACATATATTTTAGTTCATTTTAAGTATCAAAGTGACTTGCATCGTAGTTTAAGATTGTACTTATTTTCTTTGTTTATTTCATGAGAATTCAAATTGTTATCTTGTTAGCTATATATGATAATAAAATATCCATATGAAAATGCATACAAATTACATTATACATGAGCATCTACAAAATGAAATAATAAGCATCTATAAACTGAAATAATGTTAATGCATCCATAAACTATCCATGTATGAAAATATACAAAGTCTTTACATCACATGTGAATGTGCCCTATGAAATGGACATAAAAATTTACAAACTATCTATGATCCACTCTATAAAGTATCGCTTTTAGAACTCTTATGTGTGGTCCAATGTGCAAAGTGAGCGTCCATAATCCGGTACTGCAATATGACACATTCAAATTCAAATTAATTAGAACATTATTTGTATAAAATAAACAATCTAGAAATAAATGATTTTGAACTGTGCATTTAAATAGTCCACTACCTGTGACTTCGTCGAGTGCAAATGGAAGTAAGGTGGGATGGGGGTCTCACCAATCCGGGTTTGGTTCTCCCCCACCTGTAGCTCAATGTCTACATACCCAGTATCCCACTCATGTGTCCACGTAATTGCAGCATCGACATCGCTCTATATACAGGTTTGTGTACACAATGGCAAAGAAAAATTATAATTAGTCTACAAATTAATTAGCACGCATACATGTAACTTAAAAAAAGAAAATGTTGAATTCTTAGGAATACAATTTTTTACCTCAACTGATAGTCCATGAGTGTTATGAGGTGGAGGTGGAGGATACTAATCCATGGAAACATGCACTAGAGGAAACTACTCTAGCTAGTCAACTACCCCCTTAGATGATCTCAGAAGATCATTTGTGTAGCTAGGTTGTGCATGCATGTTATCATGAAATTATTAATATAGATGAAATATGATACAACCTTATTAATATAAATAATATATAATTTGATGATAAGAGTCAAAATTTCCGTATATATGTACCTAGTCTATGTCACGTGGGCCATGCACCCTCCAAGTGTTATGGATGGTATCACGACACATACATACGTATGAAAAAAGTTGGTCACACCCTAGACTCTCAAGATATGAATCATCATGTAATGAAACTAGTTGTCCATGAGGTAACAAACTTGGTGGTTTTCTCATCTTCCAACATAATGTGACGTGTGTAGTGGTCAATTCCCTCTCCATGTTATCTGCAATGGTATGCCTAGTCTTAGCGCCAAGCTGCGATGACTTCTCTAGCTCCGTCGATGATACCACACTCCGAGATGGTCATGGAAAAAATATCAGACGTGGTGCTACATGCGGCGGGTCCCTTCGAGCCTCGACACTTTCATAACTATGCTGTAAGTTGGGTCCATAAAACTTAGATCCGGTGCTGGTGTAATCCAGCCTCATATGTAGCACAAACTCTGCATATATATGCTTTTAAAAGTAAATGGGGACTTGTTCATGGTGGGGGAACTGGCCCCAAGATCCAATGAATTGATCATAAACAAAAGGGGCCACATCAACATTCTTAAAATATTTTAATGAAATAGAACCAACATATCTAGCACGACAGTCTGAAGGGATGTTGAACAACTCCCCATGAACATCAATGTTCTTGGTGGCGTCTTTCACTGCCTTCCAAGTATGTGGGCCTTTAACCTCTAGCCTTCTAATCCTATGTATGGAATATAGGAGGTGGCTTAGTGGGCTTTCCTATCCTTTGGTATGTCTCGATCAACCTATTGACGATATCCAACATCAAAGGCAAGCTATGCCTAGTAGGCGAAATATCAGATATTTTATCCAACTATCATGTGATCCATGTTTGTTGGGCCCTAACATCCTTAACTGTGATACTACCTATAACATTGTTCCACGGAGGGATCGACATTGCACTTTGATCCTTGTATTCACCCCGTTGAGGGTCTGTGAATCATAAACATAATATAATATATATAACAAATTAGAAGCATAATAACATATACATTAAATTCAAACACATCAATTTTAGAAGACGATTTAAAAATTAAAGACAATTTCAAGACATAAACATATAAAGTTTCTAGAGGATTTAAAATGCAAGATGTATACCTACAACATGTGAAGAAGGTCCACTATCTGTAGCAAGATCATCAATAAAGGCATAAACAATGACTTTGACACTCTGAATGGTGTTGAAGAGAGGATCTATGAGTGGAACAAACTCTAGTATGGCTACGTGATCTAGCCCGACTATGTATAATAGATCCCCCATCAATCCAAAGGGTTGCGGTTGGTGGGCGTATGGGAGATGGCTATGAAACGAAGTAGAGTCACTTTATTTACCCACCCCTTGGTCCGAATTGGAAGTAGAAGAGGATGTGTAAGCATGGCTCGACCAACGCCCCCCCACCTAATAAGCATCAAGGAAAGCACGCTTCACCAATGATTAAGGGAGAGCGATGCCTGGTTGGTCGGATGGATAACATCCATTGGCAGGGTGCATTGCATGTCCTGGGAAGGGAGGAAAGTATATACTCCATCCAATGGGGTAGGGAGGGGGTTGTTCCTCCCCAGATCTTGATTCCCAGCTGGTGTTTGAATACAGAGCCCAGAATAAGGCGCGTTAACAGGCCAATCAGATAGAACAAGCCCCCATAAAGAAAGATAAATGACTCTAGTTCATTCACGGGGGCCTGGGATAGCTAGAGGCTCGAGAAAAAAGTGCATTCCTGCATTCAATCCATAGGTTTTACGTTTCACATATGAGACTCGCATCTATACATCATTTCCATTGTAAGAATTTGTAATCTATGCAATTTGCCTCACCCTTCACGTAAAAGCTTGCAACACCGGGTATTGACCTCTTCGTTTTGCTTGCCCCTTCCTCAGGTTTTGTTGTATACACCTACTATTTATCTTGCTACTTATACCTTAAATACCAGGGACAAAGATTGAAGTTGAATACACGTCCACATACGGCTCTGTGAGAAGGTGGACGGAAAATGGCCTTTGTTGTACCCTACTCTCGTCTTCGATTGGGGTTTGCTCCTTCTTTTCTAGGGTAGTATGCCAATATGATCTTAATGAGGTATGATGCTATTATTTATACTCTTAACCACTAGTGGAGAAAGCGGCTAGTAGAGAGTGGATTTTCTTCGTAAAGAAAGTGCGGCTATTAGAAAATGGCTTTTCTACATATAATACATATAAACTAATCTAAGAAAAAAATATTGACATAGAAAGAATGTTGACAAGAAAACCATTCATAAAATCAAGTAGAATAATCTAGGTTGAAGTCCTAAACTAAATAGAGTCTCTGTTTTGATAAATTATAAACCAAAGTATTGAGTTCCATGTAAACACAATCAGAAAATGTGATCAAATCTAACTTACACTTTTTCCCATTTATAAATAATGCATTTTATTCATAGAGCAGAAATATGTAAATATATGTAATAAAAATAAAATAAACCTATTTGCAAAGCTAATAAACTTCATACCAACCAAATACTCCATAAGGCAAGTTCTTATAATGTTTGATTTTGACACATGACACGTACGAGGTGCAAGCACATGAAGACAATGTTTCTAGTACGACACACTACATAATGAAACAATATAGTACAAATTATAAAAGAGTTAAAATGCTTATATATTCACTTTACATGCACTTTTCATCATGGATTTATTGTATGTACCAATGATGCATTGTTGAAACTTGAACTTATATATATGCGCGCGTGTGTGTGTGTTGCGTTATATAATTAAATAAAAATATAGGAAGTGTAAGTTACAAAATCATTACTCAACTAATACATTTAATAAGGTGGGAACTAAGAGATATATAGTTGTCATATCATTATATTAAATAATTCCACAAATATGAGTATTGGAAATTTAAAGAAAATTATAGTTTATAGATCATCTCAAGCCTTAAAAAGTTGTTGAACATCACCCATCTTATGTTATTATGAATAGCACATTAAGTTAAATAGTTATGAAACTATGTTAAATGTTTTTTTATATATTCATGTTTTATTATAGCTATACCTATATTATATAGTTATGTTGTATATATATAACAGTTATAGTTATGTAATACCTTATAACTTCACGAAAATAGTTTATTATATATATATATATATATATATTATATATTATATATATATATATATATATATATATATATATCTTAAACAACAACAAAAATTGTCTTGGACTTTTAATTTAGTTAATATTTTATTTAAGTACAATATTTTTTTAAAACAAATTATTATATTTATTATTAAAAATATTAAAATTATAAATTTATTTAAATTTAAAATAAAAAATGAAATGAAATTTCTTATTTGATTTAATAGAGGTTCACCATGAGCAACCATATTTTTTATGTCAATTTCAAGCTCCTAATTTATTTATTTATTGGTTATAGTTTAATTGTTTTCTATTTTGAAAAAAATTGGGCATATTTCTGGTCAAATTTGTTTGAAATTTAAATTGTATTTTTAATAATAACAAATCAATTCTTTTTGAAAATTTATTTCACTAAATTCCTAAAAAGAACTTTAAAACCTAAAATAATAAAAAAATAAAGTTTTTTACCATAGAAAATATTTATAATAAACATGCTACCATTTCATATAACTTATATAATGAATTAAAAAAAAATTAAATTTAAATTTAAATTATAGTTTTCTTTTGTGTTTTTCAACGGTTTTCTTGGTGGTCTTCTAAGTTGTTTTTGGTCTTCAAGGGTTTTCTTAGTGGTTTTCTAGGTTGTTTTTTGTGGTTTTCAAGGTTTTTCTTGGTGGTTTTTTGTGGTTTTTAAGTGTTTTTGTGGTTTTCATGGTGGTTTTCGCAATTGTTTTTTTGTAGCTTTCGTATAGCTACAAAAATTCTGCCGGACTCCTTTTTCTTTTGAGGTCTGAGAAAAATGACATGCGTAGGTCGTGGTTGGGGTTTTTAATAAGAAATACCACTCGATTGAGCCATTAGATCAATCAAAACATATAACTCGATCAAGCCTCAAACTCGGGTTATCAAAGGGCTCGGTCGAGGGTTTGTTTAAATGCTCGATCAAACTATTTTTAAGCACCTAAACAACTTGATCGAGCACTTAAAAATTGCTTGATCAACCATCTTTTTTTCACCAAAACATGCCCTTGCTTTGCTAAAAAGTGTAACCCAACTCCATGCTATCACCCAATAGTAAAAATCATAATTAATTTACTCCATTATTCAAATGCAATATGGAATGTTATAAATGTCAAAACTTTGGACATATCGTATGTGATTTCATAAGTAACATGAAATGGTCTCCTAATCAAATCAAGAAAGAAAATATTCCTACCAGGAGTAAAGAAAATTTCATAAAGGTGTAGAAAATAAGACAAAAAGAGCCAAAGATGGATATGTATGCTCAAAACATAGGTCTTTGTGGATGGTAATTTATAGTTAATGCACTAGATCAATACAATGCACATGAGCTAGCTTCTACTTCCTGGAAAGAATTATGGTTCAACTCATCAACGAACCAAAGGAGTGGTAATGATTAAAGAGAAGGAGAGCGCCTAGGATCTTGCTTGAAAATAAGAAGAAGAGAGGCAACAAAGAAGACTTGAAGAAGAGGCCATAAAAGCTATATTGAGGCCATGGAGACTGCTAAAAGATTGGATGAAGAAAGAATGGTTGATCGACTCACAAGTTCTGCACCTTTTGAAAATTCAAATCTAAGTAAATCAATCAAGGTAGGGCCATGAACCCAAGCCTCACGTGATGCAGATATATTTGTTCTTGATAGGAAAAAATCCATGAATCCATGTAGTGGATCCTAAAAAAAATAAGTATTACAGTGAATCCTTACATGGGAAAAATAAATTCCTCACAAAAATATCTTTGATGGTACTGGGAGTGGGTCTACTAAAATTCTTTACAAACCAACCTCATGTTTGGTTTTCTTTTAGGGGCTGACTATCGTCATACTTGGGGCACATGTTTATACATGGCTTAAATGTCTACTCTATATAAGTGTCAAGTTCATTGAGGTTTGTTTGAAATGTGGAAGCTTGTCCATTTTTAGAAGACTAGTGGATTCTATTAAACATCCACTTTTGGAGGAAAATAGAAGGGGTTGTTGTCAAAATCTAATGGATTTGTCACTCTTAAATAATTTTGAAGGAATAATTTGCAAGATTTGCATTATTTGGGTACCTTGAAGGCCGAGTACTAGTTTTGAAGACCCATTTTTTACCTTAGATGATGTTTGTATGGTTGGCATGTCTTGTGGAAAACAAATCTTTGGAGATCCTTAGGGAGGCTGAAAAAAATGCAGGTGAATGACCATGTTCCTTATCAAAGTGATCAAATATGGATTTCTAGCAATGATAGCACACATAATTCTAATGTGGATACTAAATTCCTTGAGAACGAAATAGTCATGTATTATGATATGATATGGAAACTAGATTCGTGACAAGTTCAATGGCACCCTCGAATCCCATATGTTGTTTCTTACACGCAAATTCTGAAGTTGAAGAGATTGTTTATGTAAGGTCATGTAATTCAGTTAAACATTCTTTATTTCTTCCTCCCCCTTCTATTATTCCCCCATATAAAAGTTTATTTAAGAATGGGGATACGAAATCTATGCCCTCTATTTTGTTATGTAATGAAGCCTAAGAGAAGTCCTTGATTACATGATAGTAACGTGCAATCAAGAATAGAAAAAATACCATAAAGACGAGAGTGAACTAATAGATTTATTATTATTGTAGGCTAAACTTATCTTCCAAGAATAAGAAGACTAAAAAAACATGATTGAGATTGAATCACAATCTCTTTTGTTTTCTAGGTCATGGCTTACATGATAACTTGGAATATTGGGGAAGTCCTAGATCTCAGCAAGATGAAGTAGAGGTAGAAAGATATGTCTCATCTTGATGAGACATTGGGATCTGCTGAGAAGTTGGTGTTGGAGGGACCTGTGGAAGATGGTTCCATAGATTCAAAATCTATTGAAAATAATGAGGAATGGGTGATTGAGGATGAAAATGATTCTGGCGAGGAAGAATAGTATGCATAAGAGGATAATTCATATGTAGAAAATAATGAAGTGTGTGAGAAAGATGAAGATAATATAGAATAAAATCAAGAGTACAAGGATTTGTATGAAGAAAATGTTGGACCAAAGAACACACTAAGATAGGGAGAGGGAGGGGGTGGTGAATTAGTGTGGAAACAATTTTACTATTTTACAATTTTTAATCAATGAGCTATTATATGACAATGAATCATAACCATTTGCAACATATCAATGAATAGAACAATGCATCATCATATCATGAATACATCAAGAATTCATCACACCAACACAAGGACACACAAGCTTTTTGTTGGAATTATGATTCTGGTATGGCTCTATGATACAGGTCTTGTATTTGATGGCAACTCACTCAAGTGTTCAGGCTCTCAAAATAATGAAAATTAAGAGGCTCGCAGGTGAATGGTTCAAAAGGTGCGGACCCGCAGGTTACCCATACAGGAGGTGCAGTCATACCTGTAGGTTACCCGTTCAGAAGGTGCGTACCCCCAGTTCACTTACTTCAAGGTAGAGAAAAGCACACGTGGGGTTTCTTATGTTTAACTCTTGGTATTTAGCCGACGGAATTGTGTTATTATGGTTTTGGCCCATGGTATTGATCCATGATTTGAGGAAGAGCTTGCCTATATAAAGCAAAGGAGATCATTTGGCTTGAGTATGCTTTTGGGTTGAACATCTTATCTGAGCTAGATCTGAAACACTATGAATCTCTTGGGAGTAATGTCTAGATCTAAATGAGGCAAATCTACTGATAGGTCGAGATCACTTCGGCGCATGATCAGATCTATAGATCTGACAGTCTGGGTCATTCTTGAAGTATTGAAATTATCTATACCCATAGGTTCGCAGGTCCAGTGAAAGAAAAGTGCGGAGATTCGCAGGCACAAAAGCATTTCAGGTGCATAGGTGCGCGGCACCACAGGAGGCGCAGCTGTGGAGGTCCGCGGTGCCACAGAAGGCGTAGGTGCGTAGGTGCACGATGCCACAAGAGGCGCAGCTGCGAAGGTGCGCGACGCCATAGGAGGCACAACTGCAGAGGTCCGCGATACCACAGAAGGCACAGCTGCGGAGGTCCGCGGTGTCACAGAAGGCGCAGGTGCGGAGGTCCGCGGCGCCACAGAAGGTGCAGCTGCGGAGGTGCACGGCGCCACAGGAGGCGCAACTGCGGAGGTGCGCGGCCCCACAGAAGGCGTAGGTGCGTAGGTGCGCGGCGCCACAGAAGGTACAGGTGCGGAGATCCGTAGGGTCGGAGCAAGTGGAAGTGCGGATATCTGCAGATCTATACCAGTGAAGTTGCGTTCCCTGCTTGAAATTTGTTTTAACTGCCTTTGACTATTCTGCAGGGTTTTGGGTGCATAACTGATGTTTGTTTACTAGTATTGAGTTCAGATAGCATCATGATTAATGACTTATCTTTATGTAGTAGATCTGGTTGATAACTCTCATAATATCATTGTATGGATCTGGTGATTGGGTGATTCAGAAGATTGGTTGATTATGTGCTTCAATGTTGTTGTTGGGTCCAGTTTGAAAATTAATGAAACGTGGTCCTTAAAGAAGTAAAAGAGCAAAGGAGGTTGTAGCTCCCTTCCAGGAGAGACTGGAAAACGAGAGAGAGTTGTAGCTCTCTGCGGGTTGCAGCCTGCGTACTGGTAAAGGACTACACCAGTACAAGATCATTGTAAAAGAAGTTTCTAATTGAAAGAAGATAGAGACATATTGCAGTAGGTGGTTTTCACCCACATTGGGTTTCCACCTTATATCTGGTGTTCTTTGGTGTGACTATCTGTTTTTCTTGTTTCATGCTCATTATTATATACAAGTTAATGATCAATAAATTAAGGAAGTCATATTGAAAAGAATTTAATAATACTGATTCACCCCCCCCTCTCAGTATTATTTCCAACACTTTTTACATGGAAACCCATAAAGGAGAAAACCATTTTTTTTTCTTCTTCTATTCATTACATAGATTTGTAGGAACTGACCTATTGGAGGCCCCCACCCCTATTATATGAAAGAAAATACTTGAGGTAGGCTACATCCTGATTGAGGCAACAACCTCGAAAATATGCAAGAAACTACTCACAATAGGCTACAACTTGATTAAGGAACCAACCTTAGAGATGATCAAGATTCGACTTGCTCTAGGCTCTGACCTAATTGAGGCACTAACCTCAGTGATATGTAATATTCAACTTACTATAGGCTCCAACTTGATTGAGGCACCAACCTTAGTGGAGGCACCCACGTCCTTCCACTTCTCGTGGACCTCTTTTCATATTTTTTCAAACTGGATCCACCTATTCTTTAATCAAAATAAATCTTCAAATTAATCAAACTACAATTTTTATACTACTATCCATACCTTGTCCAAACTCTATTCCAACCTACTCATCAATCTGGTCACAAAAAACTCATATTGGAACCTGTTTATACAATATACTCAATATCAACTATAACCTACTCATAATCTCCTAAAACATATAGCAAATATTCTGATCATAAAAAATACAACATCAAGGCTTTTCATGCCTTCATAAATGTTCCCCCTTGAACCCTAATCATCATGCTTCTTCGGGAATTTAATTTGCACTGATAATGAGCTCAGAAACCCCCCAAAACCATTTAAAATAAATAATTATATTAACCATAAGACAAAATGTCCCTTTCAGGGTGCATTATACATTATGATAATTTTTGTCAGTAGCTATACAAAAGGGGGGCTTTCCGACCTCCTAACTATGCATCAGAATGTACTTTCCCAATAACAAATAAAATAACAAAAAAAATATCTCTAACATTGTGGTGGTCAGATTTGAACCTCCAACCTTGGCCTCCCAATCAAATTATGCCACCAATCATGTTATTCACTTATCCTTGGAATATGAATATTTTAGACTCCTTGTATTATAAACACTTTCAAGCAATGTAAACTATCAAATGAGAATTGTACTGAGTACCCATTTGTTTGAGGTAGAAAAAATCATTCGATTTTGAAAAGTGCCTATTTAGAATACACCTCTTTTTTGGAGCTTTTGACACTTTAAATTTTCTTATGTATCAAGAATGAACATTATTTTTAAAATGTTAGTGATTTTCATGCTGATTTTGAAAAGTGTTGATGCAAACATCAATCGATTTTTTTAGAAGACTTATTTTTGACACTTCAAATTTACTAATGTATTAAGTGTAGATAATTGTTTTTTAAATTGAACAATTTCTGAACTAGTTGTCTTCTTCTTCTTCTTCTTCCCCGATATATTTATTTTTAAGTGTTTTTAAGTTTGTGTTTTTTTATTTATCTTTTCATTTTTTTAAAGTGAAATCTTCTTTTTTTTTGCATAGTATATTTTAAAGTTACGATTTTCTATATATTTATCTATCATTAATTAATATTTTAATGCACATCAAATAATTGTTGGTAAAATAACAATTAATTTTAACATTTGACATAAAAATACTTATTTATTTATTTTTTTAACTGAAACGGGTATGTTTTTTATTTATTTGAAGGTATATGGTTGGGCCAAAGCCTAAACAACCAAGAGTACAGTTCTCCTTATCCTCTTTCTTATGCTAGGATGGATTACAATTCTGTCAAGAGAAGCAAGATTGGTATGATATCTCGTCATTAATGTTGAGCTGTCCCTTCTAAAGAGCGCAAGATTGGTATGATATCTCATCATTAATGTTAAGTTGTCCCTTCTGAAGAGCGTACCCTTTATTTGCCATGAGGTCTGCTTCACTGTTCAAATTCCCTAGAATGTAGTAGAATTTGTAGGTGTCGAATTCAAGGAGGGTTCTCTTTAATCTGTTGAGAATTTTGTTGAGGCTTGCATTATTGAACAATTCCTCTGTGTTGAGTTTTTTGATTAGTATTTCTAAGTCTCCAAATGCTTGAAAGTCTTTGATGCCTCTTTCCCTTGCAATTTGGCATGCTTTGAGGAGAGCTAGAATCTTTGCTTGATTATTGGTTTTTTTCCCAATACCCCAGCAAAAGCAATCCCTTCTTGAGCCATTCAGAGAGTACATAATACCCCTTGCTCCAGCAGCACCGTGGTTCCCTTTGGAAGCCCCATCAAAGAAAATCAAGGCTAGATGTTGTTTCCTTCACTAATCTTGGAAAGTGATGTCAGAGTCTCTTTTTCACCATTTAGGGTTTGCAATGGGGGCGACCAAGGGGAGCTTTTGAGGCAAAGGGGAAAGAGAATCCAAACATCTATTTTCTTTAGGAAGGAGAGTGAGGTATTCTTTAAAGTAAGATTGCTGGACTGCTTCTAAAAGGAGGAATTTTGCTTTGGTTTCTAATTTCAAGGGAGTATAAGAGGTTTCTTTGAAAATCTGTTCATTCTGGGTGAACCAAATTTGCTAACATATGTATTTAGGGATGGCGATCCAAATTCTGTTCCATAGAGAATTAGTGGGAATATTGTGGGGATATAGGTAGCTACACGAGGAAAATAACTCTGCTACAGAATCATGGCCTGGGGGGGAAATTTGGAGTTCATGGAGAATGCAGCCCCATACTTCTTTAACAAAATAGCAGTCAATAAAGAGGTGTTTAGTTGTTTCAGTATTTCTTCTACAGAGGGCACATCTATGCGGTCCTGCATAGATTCTCTTGGCCAGATTTTCTCCTGTTAGGACTTTGTTATGCACCAAAATACAGGAAAAAAAATTAACTTTGAGAAGACCTCCAAGATCCCATACTTTTTTCTTGAAACTGGGCAGATGATTGTTGATTTTTGTTGGGTGAAGGGTGTTCTAACCAACAGCTGTGGTATACCTTCCTGAGTGTCCCCATCCCCATGCATCCTTCATGCTTCGATGAATTGATGCTACCTCTTCAAGAAATTTGATGAGCTGATTTTGTTGCTACAAGAGTCTAATAGGGACGTCGTGGAAGTCCTAGCAGCACCAATTGCCTCTGCTGTCCCACCTAGAAAGATCGTAGATGCTATTGATGCCAGCGCGTTGAAGCCACTCCTTTATATCTGCGATGTCTTTATACTTAGATAGCGGAGCATGATCAATAATGTGATCATCCCATAGAGAGGTTTTCTTCCCATTTCCAGGCATGCGATACACCTTCTCTCTGAAGAAGTGTAGAATTTTTCGGCATAAATTCTAGGTTTGGGAGAATTTAACTGAGATGTAGGCTTGCAGATTTGTAGCGCAGGACCATCTGCGTACTTGTGCAAGAGTGATTGACTAACCGGGTGATGTGGATCACAATGAAATTTCCACAGGATTTTGCCACCAAGCACAAGGTTAACCATCACAGGATCACGAATCTATAAACCATCCTCTGTGATGTCTCTTCTGACTGTGTCCCAGTTGATCAGGTGAATTTTTTCTTGATTCCATTCCCCCCTTGCCATAGAAAATCCCTCAGGAGTTTAGATATTTGATCCATCACATTTTTAGGAGCAAGAAGAAAGGCAACATGGTAAATTGGCAACGTAGACAACATAGTTTTAATAAGAATTACTTTTCCTCCTTTTGTTAACCAATAGCCTCCCCAAGATGAGATTTTTGTTTTGATTTTGCTAATAATGTCGCTCCACAGATCCCTTTTGTTAATTCCATTTGTAATGGGCAAACCTAGGTATTTGATCTTGTCCCATTTTGGATAGGATTTAAAGCCCAAGATCTGAGATATGATCATGAGCTCTTGCTGTTCCATATTCCAGCCATAAATTTCACTCTTTCTTTCACTTACTAAGGCTCCTGTTACCCTACAATAGCATTTTAGGACTGAGTCAAACACCATTGCAATTATGAGAGAGGCTCCTCCGAGAAGAATAGAGTCATTTGCAAATAGGGCATTGTTCAAGGGATCTATGCCATGGGAAATTCTGAGGTCAGGTAGTGACCCAACGTCTCTCTCAGCAGTGAGATTTCTACTCAGAGATTCGGCTAGCATAATGTACAGAAAAGGAGAGAGGGGGCAACCTTGCCTAAGGCCTCTCTAGGCATGAAAGATTCCAGTAGGGTGCCCATTAACTAGGGGGGAAATCCAGGGATTGTCAATACATGCTTTTATAATATTCACAAATTGGTTTGAGAACCTGAAGGAGCGTAAGATTTTGATGAGGAAGGTGTGATTAACCCTATCAAAAGCATTCACCATGTCTAGTTTTATCAACATTCCTTTTTCTTTTCGTTGTTTACTTGAGTGAATTGTCACCCGCACTTGGATGACATTATCCAAGATGTGTCTACCTTAAAAAAATCCTCCTTGGGAGGAGGAGATAAGCCTTTTAAGTAATGGTTTAATTCTGTTTTCTAGCAGTTTGGCCAAAATTTTGTAGGAGGCGTTACATAGAGATATGGGTCTAAATCTGGCAAAGATTTATGGGTTGGCCTCTTTTGGAATTAGTACGAGGTAGGTAGAATTGGTTCCTCCTCCTATCTTAGCTTTCTTCTGGAACCTCTTATCATTTTGGAGATCATATTTAATGGTATCCCAACAGATCTTGTAGAAGTGGATGGTGAACCCGTCAGGCCCAGGAACCTTGTCAGGTTCCATAGACCAAATAATATTAATTATTTCTTCCTCCATGAAGGGTTTTATGAGAGCATGATTGTCTTCTGAGCTGACAAAGAAAGGGATGTTTGAGAGGAGCTCCGCTGAGTCTTCCTCACTGCCTTGTGTCCCTGTAGTAAAAATCTTTTTGAAGTGACTTTATGCTGCCTCTTTTATTTGTGCAAACCCTTTGCAGATATGCCCTTCTTCAGTTGTTATTTCCGAAATATGATTACGTGAGAGTATAGCTCTATATTGGGGATGAAATAAAGAGGTGTTTTGATCCCGAGCCTTTAACCACAGGCTATAGGATTTGACTCTCCAGTAATGTTCTTCCATCCTAAAGGAGCAGAAAGAAGAGCATTGGGCTTCTACCTCTTTGCCTATCATCTCTGAGGTGATATCCTTGTGTTCCATTTCAACTTGTATGTCCTACAGAGTTTGCACTATTTCTTTCCTTTGGCTGATTGGATTTGGAGCGGGTTTCTTTTATGAATTCTTTCAAGGCTTGTTTTGCTGCCTTGCGATTTTGCTCCCAAACATAACATGGTGATCCTGAGATTAGTTTGGCCCAAGCTTCTTTCACTATTTAAATGAAACCACCCCTTTCAATCCAAGGGGGGTTGAAGCGAAAAGGAAGAGGACCCAAGTCTTCTTCATCCTCCAGGAGCAGTTGAATGGGATTATGGTCTGAAGTTAATTTGGGGAGGATTTTTGCGTTGATTATCTTGTTGTTCATCATCAACGAGCTTTGAACTAAGAATTTGTCTAGACGAGCAGATATGTGTTCCTCCCTTGTCTTGTTATTTGTTCATGTATAGAGACCTCTTATTGGGCTAAAGTCGAGGAGGTCCCATTGCTGGATGAGCTTTTCCACAAAAGGCAACAAATGGTCTCTACTTCTATTGCTCCCTCTCTTTTCTTTGGGCTTCAGAAATATGTTTAGATCTCCAGCAAGGATTATGTTATTGGGGTTATGCTGCTCTAAGAATGCCAGGAGGGAATTTCAACATTCTCTTTTTTCAGAGTAAAGAACTGGAACATAAAGATTGGAGAGTGAGATAGTCAACTTACTTGCACAATGCTTTAATTCTGTGAAGATCCAATGCTGAGTTTCAAAGGAGTTGTTCAGGTGGAAGAGATCTTTTGTCCATAGGGTAGCTAGCCCCCCTGAAGAGCCCCTTGAGCTTACTGCTTTGCCTGTGTTTTTCTTCCACTTCACCTTACTGATGTTGAGGAGGGTTTGCCCTTCTATTTTTGTCTCTTGGAGCATGAGAATATATAATGGTTCGATTTTCAGTAGATCCTTGACTGCTTCTATTTTCATGCGGGTCCCCATACCTCTACAGTTCCAAGAGACAAGATGCATTATTTACCAGATGGGGGGAGGGATCCTCCCTTAGGAGGCCTTGTTTTGGTATTTCTCCCAATAGACATCTCTATCATGGGCTAGTTGCCTTGAGTTTTAAGTCTTTCAGCCTCCTCCTACCTTGCTTCTTTATGGGATTTCCTTCCGGCTCTTTTTGACGGACGCTCGTAGATCTCATCCTCCAATGATCCTGAGCTATCTGCTGGCTTTTTCCTTGTGACTTCTGCATACGAGGGATTGGAGGGGCTTCCTTTGGAAGCCTCTGGGTGAGCTTCTTCTTCATCTTCTTTGTTCGAGTTGGATCTTCCTTCCTGGTCTACGTTTTCTGGGATTATTTCTGAGGGTTGGGCCTGACTACTTTATTTTTCATTTGGGTTTGGTCCCCTTTCTTTGGTGGGTTTGGAGCTGTTGGGGGCCTCCTTCTGAGTGACTTTCCCCCTACCTTTTTTTTCTACGATGCTTTCTCGACTAGGGCCCATTGCTCGCCATTGTGCATCTCTGGTTGTTCCTCAACCTTTTTCTTGTAGTGTTTTGTGAAATGGCCATGGCCATGGCAGTGTTTACATTTAAAAGGGAGTTGTTCGTAATCTAGTTCTTGAACATGTATCCATCCATCGACCGTTAGCTTGATTGCTTCTGGCAGTCCCTCCTTCAACTTCAACACATATACGGGAACACAAATACTGTTATTTTTTGACTGCTTGGTCTATGTACCTAGAACGTTGCCGATTAGCTGAAGAGACTTTTGGTTCCAGTAGTGGAGGGGAAGATGGAGCAAATGCACCCAGACGGGAACAGCTGATGGAACATCTTGAGCAGGGTCAAAATCGGGCGACCATTTGTTTAGATATAATCCTTGTGGACCCATAAAATATGGTCCGTTCCTGAATATTAAGCTTCTGTCCTCTGCACTTTTGAAGACGAAAATGAAGTATCCCTTTTCCACAAAGTAGTTTTTTATGGCCTCTTTGGTTAACGGGATCCAGTTTCTTTGAACCCACTCTCAACAGATTTTGGTGAAGCCCAGAGGCCAGTGAACTGGCCTATGATCCCTCCCTCTGCAAGATTCAGGGATGCTCTGCATGTTTCTTCTTCCGAGAGTGCAACAGAGGGTATGCTGTCCATTTTCTTCACAAATTTTTGTTGCATGGTGGAAGGGGTTCTCTTAATGCAAGCTGCTATCATCGTTTTGAAAGCCAGAACCTCTAGGGGGAGAGGGGGGGGAGGCAGACCCCCATTGGAGTCCATTGGAGAGTCGAGGGGCTCAAAAGCTGCTATGTGCAGCAGCCACAGGGGGCGCGCAGAGTAGAGGCGGCATACCTAGTTTGCAACAAAGAGGCAGTGCACACAGGATCACTCAACCCATTAGTGTAATCCCGCTCAGTTATATATATATATATATATATATATATATATATATATATATTATATATATATACATATACATACATTTTGAGTCTTTTTTTTGCTAAAAATGAGATGTCAAATAAATGATTTTAATGAGAATGTCTTAACCAAAAAAGTTTAAAAAATAACAATCTTTATAAATTTATGTCAAAAAATAATAATAATCACAATATTTTTTCAAAAATAATGATCCACAAAAAATTAAAGTGAAAATCACATAATACAAATATTAAACATATAACAAAAATAATTGAATACTTATTCTTCTTATAAAATCTCAAAGTCAAAACACTAGAATTATAACTAGTGAATAGTTCAAAAAAATGAGCTTGAGCTTGATTTGCACGTTCATCATCTTCTAGAGTTTCATTGCTGTCTTCTTCCATAATATTTTTTGCTTCAGTTTGGTCATTTTCCTTTTTTTACAGATCTTTGATGTCCGCAAATCTCCCAAAGTATCCCTTTCCAATCATTCGATCAAACAATGGTTGAGGTTCCTTTGTCTTTTTTGCCACATGTGATTCATTATAATCCCCTTTCCTCAAACCAACTTCTTGCATTACATCTGGAAGAAATTGAATATCATTAATTCTTTGCTGAATAAGATTGCATTGTAGTGAGTCTTTTTCAATGGCAATGCAATTTATTCCTTTTTGTAGGCAACATGCTGGTGTTGCACCTAATTATCGAGTACAAAAGAAATAATTAAGTAAATTGGTATAAACACATAAAAATTAAAACAAAAAATATTGAAATTCAATTTTATATAATAAAACTTCTCTGAACCTGAGAATAAATCCAAAACCCAATCTCCTTCATTTGAACATAAATCTATAAGATAGTTAATCAATGACTGTGGTGTTTGATAAATGTTAACTATCTCTAATTTTACTTATTTATCTTCATATGCTAGTTTTTTTACAGCAACATCATGAACCAATACTTGGCTATGACTCTTTCCATCTACCCGATTCAGAAGCATAGGTTTATAGCTATAATTTTTTTTCCAACATTCAACATGAATGAGCTCATAATCACTTATAGTTGGTTGATTTTCGCAACCAATACGATTTGACTTTTGCTTATAACATGAAATAATTAAAGTTCAATTAACTTATACATAATTTTTTTTTTAACATTAATAAAGCTCACAATTTCAATGTCTTACCATGTAAGTTGCATCCTTGAGTTTGCTTTTCCCTTGAATCTTGTTAATAACATTCCAAAGTGTGTGTCTGAATGAAATATCACAAATATCCAAAATGATGATGTTGCAACTTCTAGAAATCTCATAAACACTTTACTAAAAGCTTGATAAGTATAAAGGCTCACTATCATATTCAATGTTTGGGATATTGAAACCATGAGGGATATCTACAATAACTAGGGAATAATCCCTTTTAGGTATGAGTTTTGCAATGTCTTCACAATCACCTTGTATTATTTGATAGTGGATAGTGTCCAGCTCACTCCAAATGAAATGAGTAAGGCTCAGATTAAGTACAACATTCTTAAGACATTGCGTTCTCAGCCTTTCCAACTTAATTTTTTCAATAAAGATTTTGAAGCTATCTAGTACTCCATTTGCATCATTCTTCAACATATTTAATGAAATAATATATATATATATAAATCATAAAATAAAAATAGTATAATATGAATAAAAATGAATGTATAAATGAACATACCTTTTTAAATGCAAGATAAAAATCTTTTAGTGTTGATGTAAAACTTGAATTTGGGTGGTTGCGTACAACATCATCCTAACTATCTTCATTTAGCAATTTAACCATTTGTTATTGTATTTTCATATAAGCCTTGTGACTGAATAAATAAAGCAAAAAATGTTAATATAATTATATGTATAACAAATACTACGAACAATAATATGTTATATTTAAAAGAAAATTATAATAAAAATAATTCAACAAACTTAATTTTGAAATTCCTTGCACATTTCATCCAATGATAATTCACCTGACTTCACACATGATAATATTGATTTGACAAGTTTGTCATCCTTCACTCGCATTACTCTCCAAGATGTGATAGTCATATCATTTGGAAGGTGCTTGATTTAGGACCTGATTTACTGCGAGTATATATCAATGGCTTAGACTTTTTAACCCTTTAGTTTTCTATGGAAATGTTCTTTCACATGTCAAAAATATCATTAATCAATTCTCATATCTCACCAGTTCTAAATGCCAACTAAAATTTTTATCCATACCTCTGAATATCTCCAAATTTACTTTGCCACCTTTTGAATTGATTTTTTCTTCAATTTGATAACCCATTTCCATACAACATTCTTTTTGAAAGGCTAGATTAACCTTTGTATTATCCCCACCACATTTTTCTTCAAATTCACCATGAATAAATCTAACCCTTTGGATGAAATTCATAGACATAATATATTCATTATCTGTTCCGATGCAAATATCTTTGCTTATGTATCTGTTAAACCAACATAAATGATACATTTCACTCTTTCAAAACTTGAGTTATTGTGATACAAATTTTGTTTTCCCCAAAATTCCTCTCTAAATAGTTAAAATAACATAAATGATACATTTCACTGTTTCAAAACTTGAGTTATTGTGATACAAATTTTGTTTTCCCCAAAATTCCTCTCTAAATAGTTAAAATATAAGGGACACTGACATTTGCAACACAAAAATCCCTCATTGTGTAGCTCCTCCGCAAAATCACTCCAATTTTTTTAATGAAACCTCTAAAAGACTTGATGTGATGTAAGGAATAGTAACAACGAAAGTTATTATATAGCGAAGATTATAAGATTGCTTTATCGCTTCTTAAATGTGGGATTAAATTAAAATAGAAAAAATATATTAGTTTATATTATGTGATACCTAACTTTGTTCAATGTGGTAAAAGATATATAAAATTATAAAAATTACTAATTATTTAGAAAGTTTAAATTGTTTAAGTAAAAGGTTTATTTTAATTTTGAAGGAATGTGTTATTGGAAAATTTGTGTGGAAAATTTGAATGGAAAGTAGGTTCAAAGTTCTCAAGACAAAATTTTAGTAGAATGTTTTCAAATAATTCTAGAAGAAATTTTGGAGAGTATTTCAAATGAAAAATTTCGAGGGAAAATTTTTAGCAAATTTTTTTTTAGGGAAATTTTGGAGGAAATTTGTAATTCTTTAAGCTATAATTTGTGATTGGGAGATAATGGATTTGTATCATTCAACATCTTCTGTTTGGGAGCCATGAATTCTTTTGATAGTGAAGTTTTTCTTTATGGAACATCAACATTTTCATCGCGTAACAACTCTACACATATTGATGAAGATAACAAGAATTATTTCACTATGAATAAAGAGTCAAATTTTCCACTTAGTCATAATCCTAAGGACTATGAGAGCATCAATGATGAATGGAAGGATGAAGAATTTCCAATAAATAGAGATTAACATTTTCCACTTAGTCGTAATCCTATGGACTATGAGAGCAACAATGACGAAGGACAGGATGAAGAATTTCTAGTAAATAGAGAGTCACATTTTCCATTTAGTCATAATCCTAAGGACTATGAGAGAAGCAATGACAAAGGGAAAGATGAAGAATTTCTAGTAAACAGAGAGTCATATTTTCCACTTAGCCTTAATCCTAAGGACTATGAGAGCAACAATGACAAAGGGCAGGATGAAGAATTTTTAGTAAATAGAGTCACATTTTCCACTTACTCTTAATCTTAAGGACTATGAGAGTAGCAGTGACGAAGGGCAGGATGAAGAATTTCTAGAAAATAGAGAGTCAAATTTCCACTCAGTCCTAATTCTACGGACTATGAGGGAAACACTGATGAAGGGCAGGATGAAGATGATGAAGAATATCCTCCAAATCCATATTTCAAAAGCACAAATGATGGTAGTGAAGAATTTCCTGCAGGTGAGGGTGGTAACGAATATTTTCCAAGCAAAGATGGTGATAAATTTCATAACTATGTTCAGAATGATCATATTGAGGATAATATTCCTCCTAATAATGATGAAAATGCTTATAGAGATGATGATGAAATGATGGAGACGTTGCCGACAAATATTGTATCTAGGAGTAGGAGTAGACATTTTCATATCAATCAAAGATATTTCCGTTATACAAAGGGAAGGACATAATATCTCACAAGAATAAGTTCTATTAGTGGTCTAATTTCAAGCAAATATTTTCTAAAGGATTGCTTGAAACATATGGATTTCAAGTTTGCATTGGAGAAAATGAAGAGATATTCGTTCATGAATAAAAGCATGCAAAATTCATATTTAGTGGGGTGCATGCAATCTACATTGTCAGGTTATGATTATCATATTGAGTCTTTATTGCTTTATAGAAAGACTTTTAAAATGTTTCATTCAATTGATAATTTTCATCTACCAAGAATCCAAGAAAATTTGGAAAAAGATCCCATATTTTATTCAAAAGTACGTCATAAACAAGAGTTTGGGCCATTAGCAAATACTGCAATGTCATGGATGCAAGAATTATTTTCAAAGCATGGAGAGTGTACGCCAAATAGAGACATAATACATATTCTAGACAATTTATTAAGATGAGAAATCTACAAGTTATACAAAGAATATGCATAAGGTGTTGAAGGAGATGGTAATTTATTTACATATCAATATTTTGTGAAGATATGGAGGAAACAATTCAACAATGTTTGTATTCCTAAGAAGACAAGATGGGGGTTTGCAGTACATGTGCTTCTCTTAAATAAAAAAGGGATAAATGTCAAGGGGCGGAAAGAGGTAAGCATTCATAACATTATTTTTAAAATTTTATAGTTATCAACTATGAAAATGTATTTATTAATAGGTTTCGTTTATGTTATGTGCATATTCGATTGTCAAAGCACTTCAAGAGCATCGTGATCATCAAAAAAGTGAAAGGAAAAATTTGTACAAGCATCGAAATAAGTGTTATGATAATCCAAATAAATATTTGGGTTTGATAGTTGATGGTATGGACCAACAAAAAACACTTCTACCACATTTTTTCCGAACACCAAAAAATTACAAGAGGAAAATTTTATTCACTTGGTCGGTTGTATGGTCTTTAATGGGAAAATGTTGCCAAGGGTTTACTTTACAACTCCAAATATTCATAATGATGCAAATTTGACAATAACCATATTTCATGATGTAATTTCTCATTGGTTTGGTAATATTCCAAAAGTTTTGTATCTGCAATTGGACAACACTTGTCATGAAAACAAAAATCGGTTTGTTTTTTGATATATAAACATGCTTGTTGAATTGAGATTTTTTCAGAAAGTAAAGGTTGGGTTTCTTCTTGTTGCGCACACTCATAGCTGTTCAAAATAGCAACAAGAAATGTTAAAAATAGAATCCAGAATATTCCAATTTTAACTTGTCCTTGTATTAAAATTGTGAATTAAATTCGAATTTAGTGTCACTAGCTGCTTGAAAAATAATTAATTAATTCATCTTGAGTTAATTAGTTGGAGAAATTCAATTTAGAAGTCTTTCTGAAATCATGCAACAATTATCCCTTAAATTAAGGAGATTATCCATTAATTAAGGAGATAAGATTAAGTTGTATTTAGTTAGCTTAGTTTACTAAGTTAAGTCCAGTTAAATTAGTTCCAAAATGTTTGAGGAACTAATTGTGAGTTCAGTTAGTTAATGCATGCGTGCATCCAACTAATGTACTCCAGATAACAGAATATTCTCTCATCAGAAATTCATGCATGTCTATTTAGAGAAAGACCTAGTTGAGCTAAATGTCAAGGACATGTTACTATCAGTTGCATGAGTTTTTCTATAAAGGAAACTCATCCATGCAGAAGGAATAAGGTTCCTTAAGGATTGCGTATTTTTACAGGGTGTGAGATCAGTGTTACACTTGGTAACAGTAGGATCACCCAAGAGAAACAACACAAGGAAATAGGAGGCTTGGAGGGTAGAGGAGAAGGTTTGTGAGAAGCCTTGTTTGCTTGTGAGCATCCAAGAGGCTTGTACTGAGAGCTGGTTAGCAGTGAGAGTTAAGGCTTTGTGTAATCTTGATGTATTTCCACCTTGTATGATAATACAGATAGTGGGGTTTTTAGCTGAGGCTTTCCCCTGAGTATTTTCTGTGTTTCATGTGCATTGATTCTTC